>SNQJ01S0009788.1:4571-17079 GCA_010110895.2 Picea sitchensis
TTTAGAAACATATTTGAGGTGTTTTGCATCTAACAGACAACATCAATGGGTTCAGTGGTTACCCATAGATGAATGGTGGTACAACACCTCTTATCATACTACCACTCTCATGACTCCTTTTCATGTAATCTATGGACATAATCCAACCTTGGTTATCCCATACATATTGGGTGTCTCCAAGGTTTAGGAGGTTGACCGCAATCTTACTGTCTGCATGACCATTCTCCTTACTCTCAAATAAAATTTGGTAATGGCTCAAAACTGCACAAAGCAATAGGTATATCAGGGTCTATGAATGTCACTTTGTTGAAGGGGATCAAGTGTTTCTCCATATCCAACCATATAATAATACTTCACTCAAATCCCAACAGTGTCAAAAACTTGCACCAAAATTTTATGGTCCTTATAATATTCTCAAACACATGGGGACAATGGCCTATTAGTTAGTTTTTCCTAATCATTCAATGCTACATCCTATTTTTCATGCCTCATTCCTGTAGAAAGTGATTGGAAGAAAATGCCACACCCAGACTAGCCTACTAGATTTGGATGAGAAATGATTTATTTGGTTGTAGCCACAAGCCATATTGGACTAGCGAGAACCTCGCCTCCACTAGCGCACCATCAAGGAAGTTTTGGTTCACTGACAGGATACTCCACCAAAAGATGCCACTTGGGAACCAACTACCATTCTACAATAGTTTCCTCATATTAATCCTTGAGGACAAGGTTCTTTTTCAAGGGGGGGGGATGTTAGGGGCATAACCCCTCACGTAGATAGAATAAAATAATTTCCATGTAATAAAGGCTGACATTAGTTAATAAGGACTAAATATATTTTCCATGTAATAATGGGACATTAGTTAGTAAGTCCTATTTAATGATTGTGAACAAGTCAATGTAAGAAGACCTAATAAAAGCTTTAGCTTCTAGAAATATCTTCCTCTAGAATGTTCCTTAGAATATAGAATTAGTATAAATAAGAGTTGGAGGCATGAGAAAGATTGTCTTGATAATTATTTTAATACAAATTTTCTCTGTTGGAGGTTTCCCCCTCAAAGAGGCAAGTGAACATTGATTTCTTTAAATATAGGTATAATTTATGGTATTGCTATTCTCAATATTTTGTTGTTCCATTGATATCTACTTAATATTCTTATTTTTTCATATTATATTACATCTGGTACTTTACATCCATTGGATCCCCTAAGCTCAACAGGTCTACAACACTATTTAAGGAATTTGATAGAAACATGTTCCAACCTCATGGAAAAATCACCACCTTACCCATCGAGTTAGGTGGTAATATTGTCTTTGTTGATGTGGAGGTTCTTGATGCACCTCTTGAGTAAAATTTGTTACTCAGGTTTACTTGGTTCTATGAGATGACTGCATTTGTCTCTCCAGTATTTAGTTTCCTATACTTCCCTCATCAAGGGAAACTCGTTATGATCTATCATCTTGCATTATGTACCCCATACCTTGGGTATAATGTACCCTTTTCCAGTGATACCATGTGGTCTTATATGAATGTCGATGCAGGGATGTTTAAATATCCTTTGCTGATGGGAATTTTTCCCCTTCCCCCACCGTATTCCACTACGAATTTATCTCCTATCAACATGGCTTCATCGTTTACCATTTCATCCTTTGGATCTTTTGATCTTTAGGTAGTACCTTGTCTCGAGGATGTTGATTCATATGGAGCATCCATACTACTCAACGTGGTTGAGATTGTCGATACCACAATCCCATCAACATCCACTGATATTATTCATCAACTCCATCCTCATATGGAGTGTGATCAACTTACTCCATCCACATGGGTCATTGACTCTCTATGTTCACATGATGTCCTAGATACTAAGTTTCCTGCAGATAAGGCCATCTTAGAAGTCATGGAATCCATAGAAAATACAAAGGATGAGGTGATGCATCAACCATATTGTCCTAATTTATAATAAATGAGAGTTATCATGATGAGTCTTGACCCAATACTAGGGGACTTTGTTGGGGAATCCAATACATCCCCCAACCTCAACCCTTTTCTACCTCAGTTTTATTTTTCAGAAATTTCCACCAAATTAGTTGTTTCCCCTTCCATAAAAGTTTCACCTTTCATACCCCCTTTAAATTTTGATGGATCCCATCAAGGAGCTTCCCTAGCTCGTGAGACTACTCACAATGAGTGTTGGCCCTCGACCAAGTTTTGAGGAAATCTTGGTCAGGTTTGACCACTTTTTGGACTTCAACGCAGTGATTGAGGAAGGTGCGCCCAAGCAGAGCTGAGATTGCGGATCTCACTTATTTTGCGAGCTATGTGGACCCAACAAGGGGTTCCTTAGGGTTTTTGTAATGGGTTATGGGATGTTGGCCCAGGGGTTTACCCCTGTTTAGGAATTTTTGTAAGGAATTGTAAAAGTATAAATAAGTAAGATTGTAAGATAGAAGTAGAGGGGAAAAAGCGATGTAAGAGACTTAGAGAGAAAATTCTAAGGGCTAAGTGCAAGTATTTATGGGTTCTTTGTACAACAGAATGTGTATGTAAGGTTCTGTGTTTGATAAAGGAGTTGGCTCTGTGCCTTGACCTAATTTTGGGAAGGAGGATCTGGTGTTCATTGCATAGATCTCATGTCCTATGTGAAGCTCAACTTTGTGGCTTAGTGCACAGGAAAATAAGAATGTAAGAGATTGAATAATAATAAAGAAGATGAAGCAGTTGATGGACGTAGCCCCACATTGGGGTGAACCACATATATCTTGTGCCTTTGGTGTGCTTTGTGCTAGGTTGTGTTAGTCATTTATCTACTTAGTGCTTTTGTTATTATGTATGATGTATAGATCTGATGTTGCTTAATGATTTACTTGTGCTTTATGAAATAATGCTAGATATAACTCATTGCTATGTGCTAAGTGGTTGAATTACTTCATATCTACTGTTACTATGTTGATCTATCTTAGGGTTTGTTCTGCGATGTTAATAAAAGCTAATGGAGTAATGCATATCACCTTTTAAGTGTTGTTAGAATACACTGCAATGTGTTATAATCACAGATCTATGTCCCAGCTTGGTTATAGACACCTGAGTCCTATAACCCCCCCAACTTCTACCTTGGGTGAGACTTCGTCTGCTTCGCAGGTGTTTTCAAAAGGGCTGGTAGTTAGGGTTTTGTTGTTGAAGCGTTGAACCCTGGGTCTGCCCTTGTGCCAACAAATGGTTCTATTGTCGAGACCTGAAACTGTGATTGTTAGGAATTGAAGTAAAGAAAAGAGAAGCTTTGTGTGCAGATATGTTGCTATAATGCGCAGTACTCTACTTGACTTACGAAGCTTTGTGCTAAGAAAGAAACCCGATCTGAAGAAAATAGGTAAGATCTTAAAAGAGGTAAATCTTTGTGCTTTGATAAGAGTAAGATAAGTGAAAATTTTTGTTTCGAAAGCATGAATTTAGGTATGTTTAATAGATTTTTTCCTAGTCTAAAAGATAGGGCACAGTTGGAAGAAAGCGTTGATCTAAGTAAAGATAATAAAAATGAAGAAATATATGTTATTCCTATGCATAGAAAGAATTTTTGGACTAATAAGTGGATGCAAGAACCTAGAAAGAATGTTGCAGATTGCAGATCCGGCACTGTGATCCTAGTGCACAGTACAAAAGAAGTTGGGGAACATACACAAGGAAAAGAGGCTTGAAATTGTGTTATAACTACATGGGACTGAGACATCTTGCTAATGAATGCCCTGGTATAGGTCCTATTTGTCTCTGTTGTAAAATTGTTGGTCATGAGGTTGAGGATTGTCCAAGGATGATTGCTAAATATGAAAGGATGAACATGAGACAAGAAAGTCTAGATACTAAGAACATGTTAGAGAACCAGAAAGAGAACATATCAGAGGAAGTTTAGACTACATTACTGCAGTTGAAAGAAATGATGGACATTCATAAAGGTATTAGTTTACCAGAGATCGTGACAGAAAAACAATGCATAAGTACAAGAATAGAAGACTTCGACATAGATTGTGTCTTGGATGAGGAAACACCAGTGAATATTATGCAGAAGACAATTGGGAAATTTTGGGAAATCCTGCTATGGTACCTTCACTAGGGAGGATAGGCTTATTTAAGGGAAAGATGATAATCCTATGTGGAAGACTTACTCATGTACCTATTATTATCCATGGAACATTGACTGAAGAAGAATTTGAAGTCATTAAGATTGTTGAGAACAACACCCCTTTCCCACTTTTTTTAGGAAATACGTGGATTGAGAAATATCAGATCAGAAGGAAAGTAGAGGAAGAAGCTACATAAAAGAAGAAGAAAGAACTAAGTGATCTCATAGATAGAAAAATAGATCGACTTATGGAAGAACGAGAAGTTAAGTCAAAGCAACAAAAGGCAAGAAAAATAGTTTTCGATGTTGAAAGAATGCAAGAAGGTTTGAAGGATCTATCTATGCAAGAAAGAAGAATACCCACCCTGGAATTAATAAGAGAAGAGGTATTAACTTTGACCCCTTTAAGAGCACATCAACAGTGTGAAGTTTCTCCGCTAGGAGAAGATAAGAATAAGAATGGAAAGAGAATTCCAAAGAATATTAGAGAGACTCATATTACAGGGAAGAAGGAAAGGAAGACCAATAAAAAGAAATCCAAGTTAGAAAAATTACAGGAAGATACATAGAATAGATGGAAGACTTCACAGACTGAAACCTCGCAGGAGGCAGGTTCGCAGGATTCGAACCTCGCCTGAGTAGCAGGATCACGTAGAATGGAACTTCGCCTTGACGAAGCTATATGAACGTTGGAGGTACCCCAACTGTTAGAAAGATGCTCTGGAACGGATAGGAAACACATTTATGGGTGAATAGACCATCGTTGGGACATTGAGACCGCGCCATAATGGACAAATTCACATTGATGGAAGTATTCCTGCCCGTTGGAAGAATCTGTTATAATGCTCACTTATTTAACCCGTCGGACGTTGCGTCGGGACCAATTTTTTCCACCTGTGATTAACTGATCTAACAGAGAATTGATTTTTCTACCCTTGATTAACTGAGCGAAGAAGAGAATTGACTGTGTGTCAAGCTGTGATTTAGAATCTAGACATTGTTGTCCATTTTTCCACTTATTCTTCCCCTACCCAACTCCGGCCCATTTTACAAGAGAATGTTGGGAGAACCCACTAAGTTAGAGAAGTTCGCCGAGGAGGTTCTTAAGAAGCGTTCATGGCCGATAGAGATATATTTGAAGGAGTACATGCGTCGTCAACTAGGGGAATGCAGGCTTCCCCTTCAACTAGACCTCATTCTAGTTGTGTTAACCCCGCGACTGAGCAACGAAGTAAGCATCACAAAGATATGGAGACTGCGAAGTAGATATTGTTGATCTTACCAAATTATATCCCATCGTGGTTTAGCATGGTTAACCGTGACAACATCCCACAGGACTATGAATACATTTTGATCATGACGTATATTCTCACCGCATATATGCCGAAAGGAATACGCGTAGTTGGGAGCCAGTTAGGATAGATCCCACTATTGAAGAACAATGACTTTAACATGGGGGATAGAAATAACTATGCTATGATCTCACCTCACTGATACTTGACGAAGACAAATGAGAAGAAGCATTTCCTAGTCTCCTAACCTTGGATTAAGGAGCTCGCGTAGTCCACTATACTCAACATGATGAATATTCCCCATTTTGGTTGTCATCAGGAGGTTAACGCTTGCGTTTAACTCCTCCTTTCATGCTACCATGGCGGATACTTATGGCTTGACCAACGGATTATTGTGGATCCGATGCTGATCCACTTGATTACAGGATTGAGCATGCAGTGACCCGACCCTCAACATTTTTACCCAGGGAAGGCCTCAGATCGCTCCCTTGCACAGTGCATCAAGGAGGATTACGACGAAGTCAAAAAGTGAAAGCGAGGCTACAAGGTAGCCTCTATCCAGGATGGCGTAGTGTGCCTCACTTGCCAACTCATAGCTAGAAATATTGTAAGAAAGAATCTCCTCACACAGGTCACCAGGATTGTGGTGGACCTCGCAGGAAAATGTGTGGAGGGAATGCAGATGAATTGGGTGATTTACCTCATCAATGAGCTTGAGAAAGACTTTTTCGAAGCTCAGGATCAGGGATAGGAGTTCCACTTTAGTTGGATGCTCTTGTTGATTGCATTTGTCTCTTTGCGAATGCCTGAAGGAGCCACCTTCCTGGAGATCGAACCATCGGATTCGTTGGCCACTAGTTTCTCTACCTTGTGGTACACCAACAATATGTTGAAGCAATGGCAGTCAAATGTTGTGTTCCATGCATACTATCAACAACTGAAGGTTTCCATTGAATAATTTTTGTGCATGACATCACACACCTTGCACCGGTACATACCGATAGTTAAGTTCCATGCAGATCGACACTTTATCTATATCACTCTGCACAGAGACAAGAGTAAGGAAGAGTTACAGTCCTATTAAAAGTTGACATATGAGGACATGGAATAGATCACAAAGGAATGGTCAGATAAGTTCCTTGTATTGGTCGATGATGCAGAAGTCTCCGACAATGACATCATAGGAAGCCCCCTCGTCACCGTGGTTGAACATGCAGGAAAATCTAGTGCCAAGAAGAAGAAGAAAAAGGAGGAAGTCTAGAATATATAGACTGACGAGGAGGAGAAAGATTATGAGGGAAATGGATCCCATTCGCTAGGAGGAGGAGATGAGGTAAATGGACAAGGAGGAGGGGATGAAGGAGAAAAGCAAGGAGAAGGCAAAGACACACCACCAAAATATACCCTTACTAAAATAGTAACACCACAGAAGAGGAAGGTTTCCCCACAAAAACCTTCAGCAAGAAAGAAGACACGGGCTAGCAAGCCCCAACTAAAGGCCACGCTCACAGAGGAAGACATCAGTTTAGTCCCCGGAGCCATGGAGGATGCATTTGAGTATATCTTGCAGAGATATGGAGTGAAGAAGGAATATTTGTATGGAAGGGTTGACAAGGAATTAAAGGAAATGCAACAGGTTATTCAATCTATCCACACGGTTCCTACTGTGCCCTCTTCGTCACAAGTTGTAGAATTGGGGGATGATCCTGCCCAATTAAGAAAACTTGCAGATGCGACAGAGGATCAACTTCAAAAATTCCACGAAGAAAAGGAGAAGGCTATAGAATCCTTGAAACAACATAAAGAGGAAGTCTTAGAGAAACTACGAGTTGCACGATACTATGTAACATCTTATTAAAATGAGAGATATGAGTTTCGAGCGATGCTCGAGGAGGACAAAGCAAATATACAGAGAGAAAAGGACATAGGGGGAACATGAGTCAATCAAGGTTCAAGTGGTGAAGCTCGCTAAGGCCATCCAACAACTTCAAGAAATAATAACGGAATTGGAGATCCAAGCAGTACCAAGCACTTCAAAGGAGGTGCACGACCAGAGGGAGGAAGATGCTAAGAGCGCAGTTGGAAGGATTAGAGCCCTCGCCTCAGAATGAAAACAATTGAGCAATAGAAGGGCATAGACTTATGAACACCTCATAGAAGATCCAGATCTAAGGAAGATGGAAGCACAGTTACAGGAGGCACAATAGAAGGAACTGTCAGTACAGGCACAAATGAAGATACTCACTATGGTAGAAAGAATGAAGATATCTCAAGAATAGTTCCCAGTACAAAAACAGATTCCTACCATCCAGGGCATAGTAATGTAATTCGCACTATAGCTACAACTTGTGCATGATGAAGCCTGCAAGGTGTTTGAAGAAATTGAGGGACAAGGATCGCAACTAGACCAAGTGGTTGTGACAGTGGAACAACGCATGGAAGGGCCTGTTACATAGAAGATGATCCAAGAGCTCATTGAGCAAGAGGCCCAGGTGAAGCAGCAAGTCGAGGTATCTCGAGTGAATTTAGATGCCTTCAAAGCAACATTTCCTAGACCTGAGTGACTCAGGATGAGTCACAAGTGAGTGTTGGGGGCTTGTTGGCCCTCGACCAAGTGTTGAGGAAATATTGATCAGGTTTGACCACTTTTTGGACTTCGACACAGTGATTGAGGAAGGTGTTCCCAGGTGAAGTTGAGATCGTGGATCTCACTTATTTTGCGGGCTATGTGGACCCAACAAGGGGTTCCTTAGGGTTTTTGTAATGGATTATGGGATGTCAGCCCATGGGTTTACCCCTGTTTAGGCATTTTTGTAAGGGATTGTAAAAGTATAAATAAGTAACATTGTAAGATAGAAGTAGAGAGGAAAAAATGATGTAAGAGACTTAGAGAGTGAAGTCTAAGTGGATAAGTGCAAGTAGTTCTGGGTGCTTTGTGCAACATAATGTGTATGTAAGGTTATGTGTTTGATAGAGGAGTTGGCTCTGTGTCTTGACCTAATTTCAGGAAGGAGGATCTGGTGCTCAGTGCATAGATCTCCTGTCCTATGCGAAGCTCGGCTCTGTGGCTTAGTGCACAGGAGTAGAAGAATGTAACATATTGAAGAATAATGAAGACAAAGCAGTTGGTGGATGTAGCCCCACACTGGGGTGAACCACGTATATCTTGTTCCTTTGGTGTGCTTTGTTCTATGTTGTGTTAGTCATTTATCTGCTTAGTTCTTTTGTTATTATGTATGATGGATAGATCTGATGTTGCTTAATGCTTTACATGTGCTTTATGAAGGAATGATAGATCTAACTCATTTCTATGTGATAAGTGGTTGAAGTAATTAATCTCTATTGTTACTAAGTTGATCTATCTTAGAGTTTGTTCTGCGATGTTAATAAAAGCTAATGGACTAATGCATATCACTTTTTAAGTGTTGTTAGAATACTCTGTGAAGTGTTATAATCACAAATTTGTGTCTTAGCTTGGTTACAGACACCTAAGTCCTATAACCCCCCCTGCTTCTACCTCAGGTGAGACTTTTCTTACTTCACAGGTGTTTCCAAAAGGCCCAATAGTTAGGGTTTTGTTGAAGCGTTGAACCCTGGGTCTTCCCCTGTGCCAACAATGAGTATCTTTGTATGCAAAAATTCGATCTTCTGTGGCATGGCCCCAACATGGTGAGCCATTTGATGCTAACAATGCCTCATGAGTTCATTGATGATATAAAAGATCCTTGGAATGAGATGATTTAGGTGGATATCAGTGGCCACCCACCTATTACAATTGTCTCAAAACAATCTTCTAGCAATTTACTATTTTTAGTAGTTTTTTGGTTCCTAATTTTTCAGGGCCATTTTGAGGGCCTAAATGAAGGTTTTTCAGGATCAAGCACCTTAATGATAACCAAAGGCTCTTTTGAGCCCCCAAAATGAATCTCCTCATCGATACCCTTTCATTGAGCTATTATGTGCCCCAAACAAAGATCGTATGCCAAAGTTACACCCTCGGGAAGTTGATACACCAAACTACCCAAAAATGGGGTCCACAAAACTGTTGGATTTTCATCTTCCGGGGTTATGGTTTTGTATTTTATTTAATTTAAAAATTCATTTGGAGCCTCATTTTAATAATCATCTTCTTGTGAATGTGAGTAGCCATCACATCTCTTCTCAAAGATAAGTTGTCACCATTCTAGTGAGTCTTTCACTCTATATTTTTACAGCCTTGTACATTTCACTCATTGATAGAAATTGTGTATTATTGTGTATATGTGCCTCTTGTTATATATTCAATATATATATGATATATTATTGACTCTTTTGCAATATATCTGTATATTTATGTTTTATATCTCCTCTCTCATTTCGTGCCAAAAATAATCTGGACCGGTGGTATCAAAGCAGGTTGCTTTTGATCATTTTTTTCAGTGCATGTCCCCGACGAGGTCTGAGTATAGAAATTTGGGTATCAAGCTTGTATATATTGAATAAAATCACTCTCTCACACCCAAGAAACCCTCCATGGTGGAAGAAAATAAAAATGACAGAGAAAATGATTATATTAATATGTTGCTTGAGCAAGCTCTCACGCGACAAAGGGACACAATGATGGAGGCTTTTTACGATATTCTTCAATTATTTTCTATAACAATTGGCACGTATTCATCAAGTGACCACTTTGGAGGCACTTCTCCTTTCACGGTACAAGTTAATTTTGATATTTTCGTATTTGAAGGACAGATGAATGCAGATGCCCTAGAAAAATGGTTAAATCTGCTAGAAGGTTATTTCTCTGTTCACAATTTCTCTAAAAGGGAAAAGATCACCTTCGCACTCCTTAAGGTTCTCCCCCATGTCAAACATTGGTGGGAAACTTACTGGGAGAAAATTTCCACCGAGGAGTCTAGAATATATGGGTCCGAGCCCTCTTGGGATTTTTTTTTGGATGTGGTCAAGGAACAATATTACCCTATTGGTAACTATGATGAATTGTACATGAGATGGACCATTCTGCATCAAGAGAGGGAACAAGCAGTGTCAAATTTCATCAACACCTTTCATACCTTATGTAGCAAGCTAGGTATCAAATATTTTGAGCGACGTTTGGTTTTGAAATACTGTGGGGCTCTACACAGGTACATCCAAACTGAAATGGAGTTTATGGACATCTCATTGCTGGGAGTTGCCTATCGATATGTTGTCGAAATCGAGAATACATTTAGGCACCAAAAAAAATGAGAGTTTATGTCTGAAAATACACAACAACCAAAGTATGATAAAGACTACCCTAACAAATAGCCTCCCAAAAACCAGTTCAAGCCATAGGAAAAGAAGGGTCATGGGAAGACGAAGAAGGAAACTGGAAAGTGGTGTGATTTTCAAAAAATACCTTGGCGCAAAACTGATGAATGTCACTCAAAAAAATCATTGGTGGCTGGGATCAAAGACAAGGAGTTGAACCCTGATTCAAAAAATAATGGAAAAAGACAGATCATTGACGCAGACCCCACTTCTACTGTCGCGACCGTAAAAATTAAACCGAAAGAACCAATAGATCATGAAGAGGGGGAGCATCTATTTCATTCATATATGTGGGTGAATGGGACCTTGTTTCATTTCATTGTTGATAGTGGAATCCATAAGAAAATCATCTCAATAGAGGTCGTTAAACAATTGAGATTGTCGGCAACACCACATCTACAACCATACAACATCGGGCGGCTTCACCAAGGAAGATTTCTCTGTGTCAGACAACAATGTCGATTGTCATAAATCATACAACCCTTCAAGGATGAGGTATTATGTGATTTTTCCCCACTGGATGTCTATGATTTAATTTTGGGCTAGCCATATATGTGGAAGTGCCATTCTATTTATGCGTCTTGAACCCATAGTGTCATTGTTACTCTCGGGGGTCATCTCTACAAGATACCAGAGGTAGTTACAACTACTATGCTACCTAAATAGTCCCACAAGGTAGTATCTCAAACTACAAAATTTAGCTTCTTCACAGTTTGTTCAAAAGGCGAGCAGAAGAACACCGCAACCATTACAACCTCAGTCCAAGAACCTTATGTCCAGTAGAAGTAGGTCAAAAATATTGAAGAAAAGAGCAAGGATTCCTTTTTAACACAATCATGTCATGTATCCAAACTGGTTCAAAATTTCCAACCCTTCCAGCCATAGGTTTGTGACACCCTTCAACAAGCTAAGCAACACAACTTCTCCAGCAAGGCAAGCAACTCATCAAGATGCAGATTCAACAAATGTTTTTCCCTCTCCCCTGGGAAATCAATGCAATGGAGACCATTTCTTCCTAAGGGGGGATTTATCCAAGTGGATATTGGTGGCCACCCACCTATTCTAACTGGCTCAAAACAATCTTATGGCAATTTACTATTTTTAGCATTTTTTCGGTTCCTAAACTTCTCAGGCCATTTTAAGGGACTAAATAAAGGTTTTTTTTGGATGGATCACATAAATGATATCCTAAATCTCTAATTGAGCCCCAAAAATTAATATCCTCATCGATACCTTTCTAACGAGCTATCATGCACCCCAAACAGAGATCGTATGCCAAAGTTACGCCCTTGGGAAGTTGATACACCAAACTACCCAAAAACGGGGTCCAAAAAACTGTTGGCTTTTCATCTTCTGGGGTTAGCGTTTTGGATTTTATTTATGTTAAAAATTCCTTTGGATTCTCATTGTAATAATCATCTTCTTGCGAATGTGAGGAGTCGTCACATCTCTTCTTAGAGATAAGATGCCACCATTCTAGCGAGTCTTTCACTATGTATTTTTACAGTCTTGTACATTTCGCTCATTAATAGAAATTTTGGTTTACTGTATATATGTGCCTCTTGTTCTATATCCAATATATCTCTATTATATTATTTCCTCTCTTGCAATATCTCTGTATATTTCTGTGTTATATCTCCGCTCTCATTTTGTGCCAAAAATAATCTGGATAATGAGCCTAGTAATGGTATCTACTTGGTGCACAATATCAATATGCATAGTGCCTTATACATAGGTGTGTGGTGTGAGTGTTTTTTTTTTGCATGCATCATATCCAAAAAATCCAAAAAAAAAATATTTTTTGAGATT
>SNQJ01S0009788.1:17893-28507 GCA_010110895.2 Picea sitchensis
TTATGCAGTAGCCTTGATCATCCACCTATTGTATTATTTGGTCTTCGTTTTGCACCCACCTACCCAAGGAGAGAATAGATTCTAAGAGAGGACCTCACTTACCTATACCATTGTGTTCATCTTTCTTAGGTCGGGTCCATGTTCTTGGAACATGGGAGCATTTTGTTAAGACACTTGTTCTCTCCCACTAAGTATACTCTTATCTCTTTTTTAGACTCGTAAAAGTAAATGAAAAATACACTCATGAGTATCCTTTTAACTATTTTCAGGCTTATTAAAACTGAACGAAAAAGACACATTGATATTACTTGCAACATTCTTTCTTTATCGTTAAACCATGAAGGAGACCAAGCATATTTCTATTCCTCTTTCACGCTCGTTAAACCATGAAGGAGGCAAAAATACAAAAAAATAAAAAAAAGAGTGGGGGTTTTTTCACCATTGGTCTATTCTCAAAATGGCAGCATCATTTGAGTCACCCTTGAACATGGCACCCATTTGACTCCTCATCATATAGTTGGGTTTTATCTTTTCTAGGAGTCTTCCTACTAATATGAGTCAGAGATAATCCTCCGACTGGTTACTCTTCCAGTCATCAAATCTTCTATGTTTCTCAAGGCATGGAGTTACCTCTCTCTCTCTCTCTCTCTCTCTCTCTCTCTCTCTCTCTCTCTCTCATTTTGGTTGTTTGAGGCATAAGAGACATTGATCATAGAATCCTACATTAAAAAAATATAAAATAACAATGGTGTTATGCTTCCCTTTTGCACTTTTCTTGAATATAGGATTCCCATATTTCATAGATTGATTATAGTCTTATTGCATGTGGAAAGAAAAGTTGCACTAGTCCCACCTCATACATACTAATCTCTCATGCTATTTGCTCCACGTTCTTATTCAACATAGTTGAAAATGTGTTAATGAGAATAGTTTCCTTGTAAGGAATCATGATGAATTGCTTCAATATTTCCTTAGTCACTATGGGCACTTGCTCAATGACCAATTACTCAAGTTTAATATTATCCACTAGAGAGTTTATAACTTTCTCTGAGGGTGATAAATCTTCTATCTCACTAAGTGAAGGGAGATTCAATTTTTAA
Source organism: Picea sitchensis (assembly GCA_010110895.2). Lineage (NCBI taxonomy): Eukaryota > Viridiplantae > Streptophyta > Pinopsida > Pinales > Pinaceae > Picea > Picea sitchensis. The sequence goes on from SNQJ01S0009788.1 coordinate 18,994, forward strand.
TCAGAATTTGAGTAGCTTTCTAGAGCTACTAACACTTACTAAAAGTATCATCAACATCCTCACCCACTTTGGCACAATGGTGATTCCAATTTTGGAGATCCATATCATGGAGATCCATTTCTTTGTTTCTTATCCTCATAATATCATGAGGGGCATCTACTATTCTTGTTTTCATTACTTAAATAAATTAAAGCCCAATTTTACTCCTTTATGCTTTATTTTTTTCTCTCCTACTTTGTTATTGATCTTGAGTAAATCCATGGACTGTTGTTGCAAGTCTTACAATTTTTTGTAAAACAACCCTTGAGTTACATTTAGTTCGTTTTGTATCTCAAAATCATACACCTTGAATATAGTGGAACTCAACTTTTCTACTTTGTCTATGCTATGGACTCAAAGGATCATGGTCATGACTCTACTTAAATAAGCACATTCACCAACGTAATTTTTTTTTTTTCAAATTCTTATTAGGAATTTGAGTTTCTTTTAGAGCTAACACCATTTGAACTATGATCCAATAGATGAAACTATGAATGATTGAAAATGATTTCCTTGGTAATTCATAGAATATGTAGTTGCTTAATCAATTAATCTAGTCATTTATATTTTAATAGTTGGAAGCACATTTAAAAGTGTAGAAAGACGAGATCCAAAAACATGTTACGTATTAGTATGAGCTTGCATGCTAGCAAAAGTGAAGATATTAAGTCCGAGTATTTGAGAAATCCATGCCTAAAAAAATTATATTCAAGTGACCAATATGAAAAGGCTCTATTAGTATCAATAGAAAAAGAAAATGGAAGCCATTCTACAAAAGGTGCTACATTATTATAATGTACTTTGTCTTGATATATTGATGGTACACATGGTGAAGGTATAGTCAAATAAATGAAAAGTATTTGGAAAAGAACCAAAATGCCTTATGCATTAAATTCAAATGATCTAGCACATGAAAATGATGGCCTCTTCAAGGGCTTATATAAACTTGTTTTTACAAAGTTTTAAAGTTTTCCAAAGATTTTGGGGGTGACATGAGAGTTAACACAATGAAAGATGACTACAGTTTTTTTAGTGAAATTAAAAGTTTAACTTTCAAAACCTTCTAAAGTATTTAGGAAATTTCAAAAGTGGGAAGTCTGATAATTCCTCATCACTTTTGAAATATTGGTTAGCTCTTTCTTTTTAGGAAACTTATCGAAAGAAGATTTGTAAGGCCTAAATACTTCAAAGTGAATTGCAAGTTTGAAGTTTCAAACTTCCTTGAAAATTGAGCTTTTATTTATGTATAAAAGTAAAAGTTTTTTGACAAAATTCTATTTAAAGAAAAAACAAATATGTCTCAAAATATTTAAAGAATTTGAGAAGTTTGAACTGTTAAATATACCAAAGTATTTAAAACTCATTTTAAGACAAACTTTCGAAAGGGAAGACCAAAATAATCTAACCATAAATATAAATCATTTTCGATAAATTTTTAAAAAGAATTTTCGAAACCCTAAAATCTTCATGGAAAAAAATAAATTTGTTTCTTGAGAGGAAAAAAAAATATTTTAGGAAAAACTAAAGATAAAAAAATAACTTCATTTAAAGAAATCGAATGACGAAATTCCTTAAACCAAAGCGTGAGCTTAGAAAGTTATGAAATATTTTGTAAAACATTGCTGATTTTTCATTGATACTTCTCGAGACATTGAAAGGAATGAAACATGTATGAAGCAAAATTCAAAAACTCTTTGCACCAAGCTTCACAAATTATTTATCAAAATTTAATTTAAAAACAAGCATAGTCTAACATAATAACTTCTTTATAGAGTTATCTCATAAGATTCAAAAGGGGTAAAAGGTGGTCCCCATTTTTTAAGATTAGGATAACTTCTTTATAGAGTTAATCTCATAAGATTCAAAAGRGGTAAAAGGGAGTCCCCAATTTTTTAAGATTTGGAAGGYTGTTGAGGGATGAACAYAATCCCACCTACCTTCGAGTAATCGATGCTTACATCATATGGTTTTGGGCATCGGGGGAATCATCAATGCTTATGTATCGAGACTTGCACATTTATCAAAAAAAATTAATCACTATGTGGATATCAAACAATTTGTTAATCACTTTATTATCATAATATTATATGTATGTGTGATATGCCATTAAGGGAAACACTATTATATGTGATATGTTATTAATGGAAAAAAAGAGAAATACGAAGAATTTCATGTTTCAATTTTTGTCCCAATTTGATATGAAGGATTTTAGTGTTGGAAATTTTATTTTGGGCATTTATAATAAAATTGATCATTTAAATAAGGGACATTGGATGAATCAAAATCCTCAAACCACCAAACAATCTCTATATTTTCTTTTTTGGCTTTTGAGGGTGATAAGGACACCATTAGAAGGTCACTAATGATGGGTCTTGGGGCCTTGACCATGGTCAAGGGAAGAAAAAAAATAATTTCAACCCTATCTAAAGCTTCTAGGGATCAAGAACCATGAACAAGGCCACAAACCATTATAGAGACCATATATAACAAATCTATGTCCTTTTCACATGGTATATGGGTGCCATTAAGAATTTTTGTAAATGAGAGATGGGTCTTGGGGTCTGGACCATGGTTCAGGGATAAGAACAAGGGCCTAATGTTATAAATAAATATTTTAGGGCTCAAGGGAATTGAAGAAGGCCTGGAAACGGCAAGTAGGCTCTATAGAGGATATCTTAGCCCCAATACTTTACTTATTTGGTTTATGGTCCATGAATAGGTCCCTCAACCACAATAGTTTCACTAGGAAAGATATGCTTAGACCAAAAGTTAGTTACAAGCATGATTTCAAGGTTGGCACATTAAGTACTCGTCTCCTAAACTAGGACATCATTCAAGGCCAATAATAAGTGTCTTAGTCCCTAAATGATCCTTCTATGGATTGTGTTCCATACACATGGCCACAAACCATAACACAAGCCATCCATAAGGAATATTTCTCCAAAGAGAGGTATATGGGAAGGAATATTTCTCCAAAGAGAGGTATATGGGAATGACTTTAAGTTTTGGCATACATAAATGAGAATTCTTGACCAGGACGTGGTTCAAGGACCAAAAATAGGAATCAAACCTTATACAAAACTTCTAAAGAGTTGGTCCTTGCAAAAATCCTTAGAACCATGACACATACTATGTAGTTGACCTAGGAGTGGGATACATTCTTGATTCCTAACTTTTGCATACCAAGGATTACTCTATTATCCCGAGACATGCTTCAACACTAAAAAATAAAAAATCAGAACAAAACTTTATCTTTAAAAAATCCCTAAACCATCAAAGAATCTCTTTTTATAAAATATTTGAGTCAATATTAAGATAAATGCACAATTCTAATATTTAAAACAATAGAGATATGTTACCTCACTAAGGAGTTGAAGGGAAAGACATCCAAAAATCATTGTATTAAACACCATGCACTACTTCTAAGGCTTGTGAACCATGCCTATGTCATGATTATGACAAAGTCCCATTGAAGGGATCATTGGCCCATAAATATTTTTAATATCTTCTTGCCATGAAATCAAATTATGATCCATAAAGGTGTTTAATCTATTATTTCCATGAAATCATATGGACAAGAATTGAACACACCCTAATTTAGTTGTAATTTTACAAATGTGAATCACATACATGTTATTTTAAACTTATTTTTTTAGGCATGATTACATTATTTGTGTCATTATGTTGAAATAATGCATAGGGATTATGAATGCCTAGCTTATCTACTTGTTAGTGGATGTTCTTGGTTCAATTTTAGGTTCAACCTAATCATATTTACCTAATCATATTTACATTGTAAAAAATGATTTTAGTAAGTTTTTTAAAAATTTATATTTATCAATATCTATAATTTCAATAATATTCTTAAATAAAAAATATATATTCATCAAAACTTTATAAAAGCAAATACACAAAATCCAAATATATAACTTTTTATAGAACATGTATTTTTTTAATGATAAATATTATAATTCTAAAATATAACATTTTTTAACATTTTCCAAAAATAAAAATAAAAATCACTATTACAACTTAGCTTTACATATTTATACTTTTCAATCATAATTATGTAATAATTAATTGAAAAGAAAAAATTATAAAATCCCTTACTTCCTTCTCTTTTAAATCTTTAAACCCTTCTTTGTAGGGATTATGGCATATAATATATATTTCAAAGGTAAGAAATGAGTCAATAAGTAACAAACTTAATTTTTTTTTTAGTTTTTTTATTTCTTTTCAAGTAATTCTTATGAGGAAATGTTGAAGGTTAAAGTTTTGATTTATGTGGAATTATAAATTCCACTAAAAGTTTTAAATTTAAAGAAGAATTTTCATTGAAAAAAAAAAAAAAGTTTGTCAATAAAATAATATACTTGCAAACTAATATTACAAAACTTAAATTTGAATGGAATTTTGAAGCCACATTTAGAACAGTAAAAGTGGTGAGTAAACCCTACCTTATGGTCTCTACATATCTATGTGGTAAAGCCACATTTAGAACAGTAAAAGTGGTGAGTAAACCCTACCTTATGGTCTCTACTTAGAAGTTGTCATTCCCTTTTTTCAAATTGAAAACATTTATGTACTTTCAACACTGCCTAGTGAGTACAGACTAGCTCACTCTTATAAAGTATAAAGCGTCGCTTGGACAAATATTTCTCAACATCAAGTTCTCCAGGACCTTTCTACCAGAACCCTTCCAAGAATCCCCCTAGGGACCCTACGGACCAGAATCCTTCCCAGTCTAATGCCTTCCTTAGGTGACTAAGTTTGAAAAAGAAGGAGAGAAATAACTAAAATAAGTTCATCCTCTCTTACTTCGTTACAATAAATCAAANATTTTAAACTTATTTTTTTAGGCATGATTACATTATTTGTGTCATTATGTTGAAATAATGCATAGGGATTATGAATGCCTAGCTTATCTACTTGTTAGTGGATGTTCTTGGTTCAATTTTAGGTTCAACCTAATCATATTTACCTAATCATATTTACATTGTAAAAAATGATTTTAGTAAGTTTTTTAAAAATTTATATTTATCAATATCTATAATTTCAATAATATTCTTAAATAAAAAATATATATTCATCAAAACTTTATAAAAGCAAATACACAAAATCCAAATATATAACTTTTTATAGAACATGTATTTTTTTAATGATAAATATTATAATTCTAAAATATAACATTTTTTAACATTTTCCAAAAATAAAAATAAAAATCACTATTACAACTTAGCTTTACATATTTATACTTTTCAATCATAATTATGTAATAATTAATTGAAAAGAAAAAATTATAAAATCCCTTACTTCCTTCTCTTTTAAATCTTTAAACCCTTCTTTGTAGGGATTATGGCATATAATATATATTTCAAAGGTAAGAAATGAGTCAATAAGTAACAAACTTAATTTTTTTTTTAGTTTTTTTATTTCTTTTCAAGTAATTCTTATGAGGAAATGTTGAAGGTTAAAGTTTTGATTTATGTGGAATTATAAATTCCACTAAAAGTTTTAAATTTAAAGAAGAATTTTCATTGAAAAAAAAAAAAAAGTTTGTCAATAAAATAATATACTTGCAAACTAATATTACAAAACTTAAATTTGAATGGAATTTTGAAGCCACATTTAGAACAGTAAAAGTGGTGAGTAAACCCTACCTTATGGTCTCTACATATCTATGTGGTAAAGCCACATTTAGAACAGTAAAAGTGGTGAGTAAACCCTACCTTATGGTCTCTACTTAGAAGTTGTCATTCCCTTTTTTCAAATTGAAAACATTTATGTACTTTCAACACTGCCTAGTGAGTACAGACTAGCTCACTCTTATAAAGTATAAAGCGTCGCTTGGACAAATATTTCTCAACATCAAGTTCTCCAGGACCTTTCTACCAGAACCCTTCCAAGAATCCCCCTAGGGACCCTACGGACCAGAATCCTTCCCAGTCTAATGCCTTCCTTAGGTGACTAAGTTTGAAAAAGAAGGAGAGAAATAACTAAAATAAGTTCATCCTCTCTTACTTCGTTACAATAAATCAAATGTTTTCTCCTTATCTATGATATATCAGGTCATATCAGGACCCTTATTTGTCATTTTACCCTTCGTTAAGTAAAAGGCATTGGGTTTTCATTTGTTAATGTCGCTCGATTTGATTTCAGATTTATTAATGGGGTCCTTTCAATGGAGGGAGATTGAGACCTACCTATTTGTTAGCTAAGGGTTTATAAGGAGATGGAGGAAGGGCCAAGGCCAAGGCTCCTATAAGTACTTCATAACAAGAAGGGTTAGTTGAGAGGGATCATATTAAAGTCTGGAGTTGTGTGGGGCTGGCTTCTCTCTCTAGTTACATAAAGAAAGAGAATTTGCTCGGGGAGGAGGGAGTGAAAGAAAGGGAAAATAAGGGGCATCCTTACTTCGAGTTAGAAGGGTTTATATGGGCCACTTATTGCTTTCCTGGGGATGAGTTGACCAAGCTTATTTCTTGCTTGGGGCTGGGTTGACCTTTACTTGAAGGACCCTCTTTCTCTTCTTTTTATCTGGTTGTCGCTCTACCTTTCCCTTCTAAAGAAGGGTAGGATACTACTTTCTTCTCACCCATCTTCTTTCCTTTATGGTCATGATCTTTCATATGGATGATATCCCTGATATGAGTTTATAACCTCCCCTTCCCTCCTTGGTTTGATTGGAGGCAGGGGGTTGCCTAATGATAATTTCTCCTATGATGCTCATAAAATTATGCAAGTACTTCACATGATAAATCTTCACATTAATCGTGTCACACCCCATAATTGTACATGGGGCAAAGAGTGGAGTATGTTTTCTTTTATGACTTACTCCCACTTGGCGATCACCTGCTCCGCTTTGAAAGGCTATAGTGGCTTTCTTTATAGATGAAAGAAACCGATTGATTTTTTTTTGATACTGACTGATTTGGGTGGGGAAGGTTTTTGGAATAGAATAGGGAGGAATCCTTGTTATAATGTAGACGACATTACACATAGATTAAAAGAAGGACTTCCTTATAAAGTAAACGATATAAAAAATGTTCAAGCAAGGAGCATAGTAATTGAGGATCCCTCGTGCAATGGATTCATAATGGGAGATGATTGCCTCAGCGTGGTTTCTCCAATTGTGCTTGGTGTCTGGAGAGAGGAGATTTTTTTCCTAAAGCTTCTTTATGACTCGTTTCATGGGCACCTGGACCTTGATGGTGGAAGAAGGAGATCAAACCAAATTCATACCTACTAAAGTTCCACTCTCTTGTATGATCTTTGCACAAACTTGCATATCCCCTAAATTCTGTTGTAGAAACACCTTGATCTGGTTAATGATCTCCCAAGTTGCTTCGTTGTTATTTCCTGTGATGCCTATGGTCTGGTCATCTGCAACCCTACCATAATAGATGTTCCACACGCAAAAAGAAAAAGGATGAAGGACTACATTCATCAGAATAGGAGACAGTACAATGCCCTCGGGAATCCCTATAGCGTGATTTCTTAAGTCTATATCATTGGTTATTTTTATTTGATTAGTTAGAAACTTGCGGATTATATCTAAGAAAGAATCATCTTTGATGCGTTCCTATAAGAGATTGATCACTACTTGATGTGGAATTTGGTCAGAGCACTGGCTCGCCATGAATTTTTTGCTTAACACCTATCCATTTCTGGAGTTTGTGAAAGAAAGAATGTGTGCTTCTCTAGGGTCGAAATCCATACAAAACTGGCGAAAAGATCGGCTCAAATATTTTCTCAAGTACTGAAGCTATTGATTGTTGAAAAATCCTATCCAATGGAGAAGGAATGGTTAGAGGTCTCCTAATCATCGATTTGGGCTTAGGGGCAAATATATGCTTCATGGGTTCAAATTAAAACGATCCCTTTAGTCAAGTTTTTCATATCTCCCCGAGTGTGACATGTGATATCCCTAATGATCTGAAAACGGATCCAGAAGCCTGATAGGGCTTGAAAAATGCTCAAAAATGAAAGTGCTCGGAATGCGACGAAACCTATGCCATTGCATCCGTCTCGTCTTCATGATTCCGACGATATATTTACTTCGTCAAACGGAGTCCGTATGGAGAAGATATCGCGTTCTGTCCGAAAAGACAAACAGGCAAAAAAAGGGGATGACTGTACAGTCCGTACAGTCCACGTGGCAGGGCCGTATAGCTGACGTGGCAGGGCCGTACATATGACGTGGGCCAACCAGAAGGCGACACGTGGCAGACCGTATGGAGGACACGTGGCATCACCAGGATGCGACACGTGTCAGGTGAATTTGGCGTTTTCGGTGTACGATCGGACCAGTACGAAGGTGACACGTGTCACCACTCACAGGGTGACATGTGGCACGATGACGTCAGCATGATGACGTGGCAGCTGACGCCACAGGTGACTGGGCAGATTGACGTGGACCAATCAGTTCGCGACACGTGGCAAGATTCAGTTGGTTTTTAAAGCGCCACGTGGCCCAGTCATGGGTTGCCACGTGGCGCTGCGTCATTGGTTGATAGGTTCTTTGTAAAATTGGTTTGATCGTCGCCGGGGAGGTTTGAACCCGGGACCTCCGGATGGGTAACGGACCGGGAAAGTTTGGCCAGCCACTCGGACGGTCGGTGTTTCGTGTTATGTGAATCAACGTGAATTGTTTTATGTTGAAACAAACGTTGAACCGGCGGCAAAAAGGGCTGGGGCTTAGCCCCAGCCCTCGACATATTTATGTGACTATGCCATAGAACCTGGAGCGTGGGTCCACTGCAACGACCGTGAATTTTGGCGGGTGGTTTATTAAGTTTGTTGGCCCGTGGCCATATGTTTACTCCATATGACTCGGGGCTATCACCACGAAATGCAGGAGTTTTGGTCGGGGCGGTTCCATATAACCATATGACCGTTTCAATAAAACACGGGGGCCAGCCATATAGCACGCGGACAGTTAAGCCACGGTTCCAAACAACCCGCCACGTGACCAGGAGCAGGGCGAGAATGGGGTGGCCAGCGCATGGCGCTTGGCCACATGGCCACCCATGTGACCTAGAAAAGGGGCGCGCGCCCAGGGTTTGGGGGATGCGGCCCAACAAAACTTTATGCAGTGGGTTTTTTGTTATGTATTTGGTTTTTTTTAATTAATATGCCCTATTATTAGCAGATTTACTCCATTTTTGGGGGATATTGGGCATTTTTGGAGGCCAGATTCTTGGAGGAAGTTGGGGATGAGAAACCAACTCCTTTGCTATATAAACCAGGCCTGTTTGAGGCCATGGACAGTCATTCAGAGCATAGTTATGCTGAAGGAAAGCCAAGCCAAAGTCAGTTTGATGCAGGGAAGTCTTTGAGGTGGAAACGTTGTCGGATCGTTTCTGGGAGCTTGGAGCATCAGTTTTGCATGCCGTTTCTTTCATTGGGTTCTAGAGATCTGGGAGAACAAGACCAGATCAGTCTTGTAGCCTTTTGGCATTGCTGAGATGTAATT
>SNQJ01S0009788.1:40336-68042 GCA_010110895.2 Picea sitchensis
TTCTCTAGCACCAACTAGAAGGAAGCACCTACTCCCCGGTTTCTCTAGCACCAAATAGAAGGAAGCACCAACTCCCTGGTTTTTCTAGAACCAACTAGAAGGAAGCACCAACTCCCTATGTTCAAGCACCCACTTGAACCTATGAGGACACCAGTCCTCCCTTGCACCTCCCTACCACCCAGAAATATAAATTCTTTGTTACTAAAACTTATTACAGCGATATAAAGTTATTCAATGGCTTACCAGCCTTGTCGTTGTTCTGTTATACTGCTCTGCCCTGTCTGCATCAATGTCTTATGCACACCCCTTACACTTTTTTTTCTTCTGCCTTTTATCCTCTATGCGCCATATCCCTTCAATGCACCATTCCTCTACTGTGAATTTTTGCTCCTGCACTTTGCCTCCTTGCACACACCTGAATTCTCCTACACAGCGACAACACAATCTCTTCTTTGTTGCGCATTCTTATAGTCTTTGTGCTCCTTGTGCATGCAATATTTTCCATGCCTCTGCATGCTCACACCGTGCCAATCTCCTCCACATCTCAAGTGCTTTGCCTGATCATCATCGCAACTCTTCAACTTCTTTGGCAGTTTTCCCCATGCGTTCAACATCACTGGCTGTTCTGTCTAGATTTCTCAGCTTCTCCAACAGTTGAGGCTCTTCGTCTTCTCTGTCTTCAACGAGGTTATCCTTTCTATTTTCAGCTACAGACTTCAACGCTCATCCACTTGTCAATCCCTCTAAGAATCGTCTTCCTTCACTAGACGAATCTTGGAGACTCTTCATCTCCTCTGGCGATCACACAAAGGTGTCTTCGAGTCCTCTGGTAGAACTCATCACTGGTTTCTGGCATTTTAACTGTGTCATGCAACAGTAGCCCTCCAATCTCCTTCAGTTTCATCTGAACTGTTGAATGATCTTCATTAGACTTGCCTTTATTTCGTATTTCAGCATTTCGGCTTTCATGTGGCCAAGTGTCTCATCAGTCCATGTCGCAATCTCTGAAACTCTGAAACGAAGCTTTTCTGTGCTAGCTGCTTCCTTTATATGACCATGGCCATGACCAAGTGCTTGTTCATAACGTGCTTTTCGCAATTTCTCATTTCGCCTTTTCGTTAATCCCGTTGTGAAGTTTCTCGACTTTCCAAGTTGCGATCCCCGAAACGTTGAAAAGGAGCTTGTCTGCACGTATTCTTCTCTTCATCTCTTCGATGGTGTGACTACCGGCTGAGACCACAGGCCTAAATTATTTCTCAATTTCGCGTTTCGGCATTTCGGGACTCCTATGGTTATGTTTCTTTCCTCTCCAAGTCGCGATTCCCGAAACTCCGAAATGGAGTCGGACCAACAGTCCAGATCACACCTTGATCTGATGGCTGTGGTTAAATTGTGATTTCGCATATCACGATTTCGGCATTCCCGTGGTGAATGTTATTTTACATCTCCAACTCCCGATCCACAAAACTCTAAAATGGATTCGGATCGACGGTCCAGATCACACCTTGATCTGACGACTACGATTAAATCGCGATTTCGTATATTGCGATTTCAGCATTCCTGTGGTGAATGTTCTTTTACATCTCCAACTCTCGATCTACGAAACTCCGAAATGGAGTTGGACCACCGCTTTGATCTTGCACTTTAAAGAACATGCAGGTTCTTCCTGATCCAACGATGGTCGGAACTTATGCTTAGATCTGAAGCCTAAGATCTGTCCTCCTCTTCTGTGCGTTCTTCCTGTCTACAATCAGATCTGACAGTCATCGGGAATTCTGAATGGGATCGAATGATAAATGTCGCTTCTCCGTCCGAGCTTACGCATCCTCCTTACTTAGAAGAATTTCTAAGTGTCAAAGGCATCGACCTTTGATCCGCTTGAGATCCTGAGTATGCTATCTCTCTTGAGCTTTGGCAATGAGTTAACCTCGTCCCTGGTGCACACCTACGCAATGCGTGTGACTCTGCGCTAATCCTCCTTAGCTTACTTTGTTCCTGTTTTTCATCAATGCTTACTCTTATCTTGTCATTAATGACCTGCCTATAATCCTTTGCACATTTGTTGCCATCTTTGTTGTTGTACTTGCCATCAATGATAAGCATACACTGTCTGTAAAACATGCCAACATTAATAACATCGAGCATCTAATTAGAATCTCATAATTTCGACGAACCGACGGACTAAGATAAACTTGGCATGATAGGTCTACGTGAAGCTAGGGGGTAAGGGTTATAATAGGTTGGGGCTGGATAAATAACAATCAATCTACCCCCTTAAGAACCCCTAGAGCGAACGTCACTAGGATAGATCCAAGCAAGCAAGATCCAGATGGAAGCAGAGGAATGAGAAAGGGAAAGGGAGAAACAATATATAAGGGGATGTACTAGTAGCCAATGGGAAATTTCCCTGAATGAACCGCTGGTCACGTCTGGTCAAATATCCAACACAGGGTAGAGACACAGACAACAAGCATAGGTCATAATGCAAGTGATCATACAATGTCTTGTATTATGAGAGCAAGTGCATCTCTCTCCTCTAATCGGTAGGTGCATCATAAATGAAAGATGGTCCCATTTGATTTGATCAATTTCGATTCTTTGATCAATTTCTAGTGCATAGTCTATATAAGGTCTAAGTGGAGATTTAATATCCACCAATATGTGTCTCTTTCCTTTGGTAAGTGATAGCAAAAACTATAGTGATGCAGGGGTCATACGCAAAGCTCATAGCGATTCTCCTCTCTTCTCATCTTCTCCGTCAAAAGGTCTCACCTGGTCGATGGTCACCTAGATTGGTAATGGCACAACTGGGACCGAGGATTAGCTTTTTGGGTGAAAGAGAGAGACAAGGTTATGCGCTCGCTGTAGTTAGTGCATTCACTTGGGGTACAGAGGGTCGTAGGTTCGAATTTTGTCACCTTGATCGTGAATCATCCCGTGCTTACCCATGGAGGATGGGAAGAACAACAAAATTGGTCAATTCACAAGGTGTCAATGAATGAATCGCGCCATTATCTGCTATTTCTAGGTCTTTTCGTTACATTCACTTGCGACAATAAAATTTAGCCCCACTTTTTCCGTCCCCCACCTTATCTCGGTACCAATTCTACTATATAAGGCAGGTGCATGAATAACAAAGAAGAACTGATAAAAACCAATTGATCTCATGAGAATAGTGCATCGTCTATCAGAAACATGCACATTTTCCTCTCCCCTACATTTGAGAGCTTTCTTGTGCCTCCTTGCTCTCCTATCGTCGAGCAAGCAATAAATTCCTCATCCTCCCTTTGAAGTAGTCAGATGAGAGAGAAATCCCTTGCTCTACTATTGTTGAGCAAGTAATAAATTCCTCATCCTCCCTTTGAAGTAGTCGGATGAGAGAGAAATCCCTTGCTCTACTATTGTTGAGCAAGCAATAAATTCCTCTCCCCTACATTTGAGAGCTTGCTTTCGCTTCCTTGCCCGATGCGAGCAAGCAACAAATTCCTCTCTCGTTGGTCGAGCTTGCTTGCGCATCCTCATCCTCTCTTTGAAGTAGTCAGATGAGAGAGAAATCCCTTGCCCGATGCGAACAAGCAATAAATTCCTCATCCTTCCTATGGTCGGATAAGTGAGAAATCCCTTTCTCTACTAACGTCGAGCAAGCAATAAATTCCTCGGATTAATAATTCCATTCAAATCAAATTGCATTAAATTCATTCTTTAATACTAAGAATATGATTATTCAAACTCGACATTCATTAGGTTTCTTTGTTTTCACGTATATAAAGGTTAGACTATAGATATTAACAAGGACTCTCTCGAGAAATGAATGTACACCCGTGACCCACTTTTTCTGATGTCCTTGGCAACTGTTCTCTATGGAAGGATTTGATGAAATCAATTGCGAAAGAAATAATGGTTTGAGGAAAGGAATAGGAATGGGTGTGATAAGATAGAAGTGAGCTTTTGGCCGCTATAGATTCTTTTGGCTCTAGATTCTAGATGGTTGGATCCTGCATGGAAGGGAGGAGGAAATAGAAAGAGATATTCATCCGCATTTCGTGCCGCCTAAGTGGTAGGGACTTATGGTACTTATATATTTCATTGAGTAATATTTAAATATTATTTCAATAATTTTTATGGAATTGATAAGATCAAATTTGATAGTAATTTTTTAATTCAATGAAGTAAAGTAAATAAAAGATAATTTAATTTAATTTTATATATTGTTTATCAATTTAATGAAATTAACAGTTATCTCAATCCACTAATATAATATTAATTATAATTTAATAAATTAAAATCATTTTATTTATTTAATTATAATTTTTTTTATCGAACAAATAAATAAAAAAGATTTTATTTATTTAATTATAAAATTTTATCGAACAAATAACAATTAAATTAATATTAACAATATTAACATCCTGAAACCTAGGGCTTCACTTAGCCGACCACTAATAACATTAATGCTACTTCACTAAATTAACCTTAATTTAACCTTTATTAACATAAAATTAATATTAAAATTAATATTAATAATAGGGTTAACCCTAAATTTAGCCTATTCTTAACATAATTTAATTAACACCGTCAGGTTATCTTTTTAATTCATTAATTAAATACCTATTTTGAAAAACCTCCCCAAACCTAGGGTTCACTTAGCCGACCTTAGTTTTCCACCCTCCTCGTCACTATTTATTAAGAGCTCCTCTCTTATTTTTCCTCAGGCTTTTTTGTCCTGAAGATGGATCGTGTCGTGGATCCAAAACGTCGAAGACAAGTTATCAATAGCACTGTGGTTCTTCCCACAAATTCTAAACAAATATCTCACCACAGAAACCTAAATGAGCAATTAAAACGATTTTATTTATTTAATTATAAATTTTTATGTAGACGTGGTCAAATTTAATACTGATTAAAATATTTATTTATTTAATTAGAATTTTTTATCGAACAAATAAAAATTAAAACGATTTTATTAATTTAATTCGAATTTTTTATGTAGACGTGGTCAAATTTAATATTGATTAAAATAATATTAAATAATACTGGTCAAATTTGACTTGGTTGGTTCGAGATGGTAATCGTGAACTTTACACAACCTATCAAAAATAAATATAAATATAGATCTTAAAAAACAACTACGAACATTTCATTGTTCAATTGGTAGACCTGAGAAAAACAGTGCTAACATTTCATTGTTCAATTTCTGAGAGTGTTGCAGCAATTCCTTTTTCTATTTTCATCCAACTACCTGTCTTAGTACTGAGCCAAGGTACGATCGTTTTTAGTTTTATGTTTTTACAATATCTTAATTGTTTTAGTTATGGGTGCTTTTCATTTTTAAACATTCTCTGTGATCTTGAAATTTCTCGCCTAAATGGTAAACACTGCTTCAGTCTTTTACATATCTCCAATTCGATTCGGCCTTTAGAGAAAAGCATTCAATAGCGCTATGACTTCTGCTTAGCATCTCTCATCGACTCAGGACTTTTTTAGATTCAATCTCAGCTCATTTTATTGAGTAAGGGTTTTTTTGGATTATGAGAAATATTTTTTTTTTTTGTGATAGAATGTATATTTTGGGGAAATCCTTAGAGCACTTCTTATTATGAGGATGGAATTTAGAGTAAATTCTCTTGCATTTTTGATAATTTAATTAGAAGGGACATCAAATGAGATTAAATAATATCTATAGAGATAATCAGCCTAAGAGGTAGCCAACCCAAGAATTTGAAGACGAACCCACCTAACTTGAATTAGTTGTGGAATCCAATATTCTTAGTTTGTTTTGATAAAAATTTCTTATTTTATATGAGAAAAAAATAATCAATCATATGTTTTGCAGTATTATTAAAAAAAACCCTAGATTCTTCAAGCCATAAGGCTACTCAACATTTAGGCCCTAATCTTAATGGATAATATATTTCCAATCAACAACAAAACCCTAACCCAGCCGAGAGGCCCAATAATATCCACATAGCTAGCCGATTGAACCCATATTTGAAATAGCCCACCTAACTTATGACTGAGAATTATTTGCTATAAAATCCAATATTTTACCAAGTTAGAGTGCATCAGTTTTCTTAGTTTGTTTTGATAAATAATTCTTATTTCATATGAGAAAAAAAGAA
Source organism: Picea sitchensis (assembly GCA_010110895.2). NCBI lineage: Eukaryota > Viridiplantae > Streptophyta > Pinopsida > Pinales > Pinaceae > Picea > Picea sitchensis. The sequence continues at coordinate 46,456 of SNQJ01S0009788.1, forward strand.
TCAATAATGTGTTTTTTGTAATGTTATTAAAAATCCTAGATTCAGGCACAAGGCCACTCAACAACCAAGCCCTAATGCACCTTACATGAAATGAAGTCCAATAATGTCCATATAGGTAGTCAACCCTAGGATTTTAGAGTTCACTATGAAGATAACCCACCTAACTTATGAGAGAGAATTATTTGCTATAGAATCCATTGTTTTACCAAGTTAGAGTGCATCCATTTTTTTAGTTTGTTTTGACAAAAAAATCTTATTTCTTATGAGAAAAAATTAATGAATAATATGTTTTTTTGTAATATTATTAAAAACCTTAGATTCTTCAAGACACAGAGCCATTCAATAACAAGGCCCTAACCTGGTGAGAACATCAAACCATCATTCTCAATTAGAATGAAATGATCATTCTCAATTAGAATGTATATTTTGGGGAAATCCTCAAGCACTTCTCATTATGAGGATGGAATTTAGAGTAAACTCTCTTGCATTTTTGATAATCTAATTAGAAGGGACATCAAATGAGATTAAATAATATCTATAGAGATAACCACCTTAAGAGGTAGCCAACCCAAGAATTTGAGGACGAACCCACCTAACTTGAATTAGTTGTGGAATCCAATATTTTTAGTTTGTTTTGATAAAAGTTTCTTATTTCATATGAGAAAAAAAAAACATCATCCACAGAGCTAGCCGATTGGACCCGTATTTGAAATAACCCACCTAACTTATGACTGAGAATTATTTGCTATGAAATCCAATATTTTACCAAGTTAGAGTGCATCTGTTTTCTTAGTTTGTTTTGATAAATAATTCATATTTCATATGAGAAAAAAATAATCAATAATGTATTTTTTGTAATGTTATTAAAAATTCTAGATTCAGGCACAAGGCCACTCAACAACCGAGCCCTAATGCACTGTACATGAAATGAAGTCCAATAATGTCCATATAGGTAGTCAACCCTAGGATTTTAGAGTGCACTATGAAGATAACCCACCTAACTTATGAGAGAGAATTATTTGCTATAGAATCCATTGTTTTACTAAGTTAGAGTGCATCCATTTTTTTAGTTTGTTTTGACAAAAAAATCTTATTTCTTATGAGAAAAAATTAATGAATAATATGTTTTTTTGTAATATTATTAAAAAACCTTAGATTCTTCAAGACACGGAGCCATTCAATAACAAGGCCTTAACCTGGTGAGAACATCAAACCAATAATATCCACAAAGGTATCCCACCAAAGACATCAAACCAACAATACCCACAAAAGGTAGCTAGGCTAACACATCAAACTGATAATATACCCATCCAGAGAATTATTTTCTATGGAATCCAATAGTTTAACAAGTTAGAATGCATTCCTTTCCTTGATTGGATTTGATAAAAAATTCTTAATTCAATAATTTTTTTTTTAATATTATTAAAAAACCTAGATTTTTTAAGACACAAGAGCAGTCAACAACAAATGAGACCTAATAATATCCACAAAAGTTGAGATAACCCACTAACTTATGAGAGAGAATTATTTGCTATGTAGCTCAATATTTTACCAATTTAAAGTGAATTCATTTTCTTAGTTTGTTTTGATAAAAAAATCTTATTTCATATGAAAAAAATTAGCTAGGAAAATAAATAATATATCATTATCACTGAAAATAAACCCAACTCACCATTAAAACCAATTTTTTTTTCTAAGGAAGTCTTTGGAAAAACCCTAGAGTACTTCCCCATGATCCATGGATGGTAAACTGGTAAACTATCAACCCTAATTACCAAGCCTAACCTTAGGGGACCAAGATAAATTAAAATGAAAACTTCTCTAAGTTTTAACTTTTTAATTATAAATATTGTAGATATTTTTATTTTCAATTTTAGTTTTCATTTGTATTTTTTTCTTGTGAAATACATTTTATATTTACAAGGATATATTTACAGCCATGCTCACACAGGGTTTGAACTCATGTCTCCAAATTAATATAAACAACCACACTCTCATAAACAACATCATTTGTGTTTTAATTATAACTAATTTATATTTAATAGTTTTTTTTCTTATAAAAAAAATCTTAAAATATTTATATTTTATATTTAAAAAAATTCAAAATATATAATTTATTGAGCTCCACAAAATACATACCATTTTTAACAATTATCTAAGATAATCCTATTACAATCTATTACAATCTTTTTAAAGATTTTAGCTCAAGGTTTCAAGAACTTCAAACTTACATCTTAATTATGCATGTCTATTTATCTCTTTGGAGAAGTGTACATTTATCTATACTCAACTCAACTGATGAAATTAAAATGAATTTACAATAAATTTAGAATAGCTTTATTTAACTATTCTATAAAATAAATTTATACCAATTACTATTTTTTATTGTTCGAAATCCAATTTTAAATACATAAAACATGTTGAAAAACTTTCACTCAAATCTAAGAATCTAAATTATATTTTCTATATTATTTTTAATGATTTTAATCTCTTTACTTCTTCACTTCTTTTTTATAGACTTTAATTCATTTTACAAGTCATTTAAAACAGAAACTTTAATTCTTTTTACAAGTCATTTAAAACACTTCTCTTTTTATAGGCTTTAACTCTTTTTACCACTTATTTATTACACTTCTTTTTAGAAGTCATTTAGAACACTTCTCTTTTTATAAACTTTAACTCTTTTTACAACTCATTTATTACACTTCTTTTTATAGAATTTAATTTTTTTACCACTTATTTATTACACTTCTTTTTAGAAGTCATTTAGAACACTTCTCTTTTTATAAACTTTAACTCTTTTTACAACTCATTTATTACACTTCTTTTTATAGAATTTAATTTTTTTTACAACTCATTTATGACACTTCTCTTTTATAGACTAACAAGTCAGTTAGGATAATGAAAGTTATATATATATAGTATATACATAAATTTTATTTTAATATTAAATTTATTTAAAATTAATTTTTTTTTTATAAAAATAAAATAAATAAAAAAATATATTTTTTAATTATTAGTAAATAAAAATAAAAAATTAAATTAAATTTATTATTATCAATTTTAATTTATATAATTATTATTATATAATAATTATTACTATTATATATTATTATGTTTTTCAATTTTTTTTAAAATTATGTGATAAACCAATGTGAAATTAGTGTATTATATATATTTGCCATATTAACCCATAATTATATTACTAGATTGCGATACCTGTCTAGATATATAAATAAAAGTATAGATATATGTATAAATAAAGTATTTGATATATATACACACCACAGTTGCACGGTCAATCATGGTTTCCTCTTTGAAAGCCGTACAATATATTACGTAGTGTTTCGATATTTTTTTAAAAGTGCGGCTCTAAATATTTCTCAGTAAGGCCTAATGGATGTCCATTCTAACTTTCGATTTTTCTTAAGCAGACTCACCTTTCATCAACAATGGAGACGAATTTTTCTTTCACTGCAGGAACAACTGAGTCAGATTTTACTTATGCTGCTGCACCGGCAAACGTTCAATTTGAAGATGCTCGCGGCAGCAACAGTGTTGAAGCGATCGTTAACAACAGTGAGAATACGCAGCTATCTGTCAACGCCGGGGAAGACAACAGTGAGAATGCGCAGAAATCTCGCCGAAGAGGCCGCCCTCGTGGTGCTAAAAACAAGCCCAAAGTAGCCCCAACACTCTACATAGGCAGCGACAGCGACGATTCATTGATGCCTCATGTTCTGGAGATTGCACCTGGTGGTAATGTCATCAGTGCCTTATCTGGATTCTACCAAAGACTTCGGGTTGGTGGGCTGTGCGTTATGAGCGGTAGAGGAATGGTGTCCGATGTGACCATCTGGCGGGCTGGTTCAGCAACATACTTCCCTGGCACGTTTGAGATACTCTCATTCTCTGGGTCTATTCTCCCACATTGTTCCTTTCTGTTTATAGCTCTGGCGGGCCCTCAACTGGCAGTCATCGGAGGAAATGTTGAAGGGGTTCTTCGAGCAGCTGGTCCGGTCTATGTTATTGCTGCATCCTGCTCTAATGCCAATCCAGTCCCTAGTGCTCCTCCATTGTTGGATTCTAATGGGTACACACCATCCTCAGATCTTTCCATCTTCAATGAATCGTCTAATGCTATCAATTACGAACATCAGCCTGACGATCTGCCTACATCTATGTTTAATATTTCTAATTCTCCTTCCAGCTTCTGAGAGCCAATGCTTGCTGCTCCTACGTTTGACCGCGCATCTTTTCAATAAGTTAAAAATCATATTCATCTTCGAAACAGTCAAGCGGAGCTTGATGAGAGCCAAGGCTAAAGGAATTCCCTATTTAAAATTCAAATCTTCCTTGACTCTTTTTTTAATTAGGAGGTGTTTACTATTTTGAAATTTTTGATAGTATACTTCAAATTATGAATTCAGTAATTAGTGATGGTTATGCTATTATTTTAAATATAAGAGTGATAGCAAGTACTGGTGTTTTAAAATTTTATAATTTTAAATGCAATAGGAATGGCATTATAGAACAGTAAATGATTTTCGTAAGTTCACGTTCTGTCAATTTGGAATTCTAGAATCGATTGAAAAAGTAGTTCTCTCTGTTAGAATCTTCTATGTGAGTCTCGAGCTAGCTAGTTTTCTTATTCATGTTAGACTATTAAATAGTCTCCAGTTCTTACATGACTGTCTAGTCTTAGTTACTACATTCATCCTTGCTTACTACAGTGCTTCTTGGTTACTACAGTCTCTTAAATAGTCTTCAGGTTTGTTGTTGGATTTCAGTAGTGAAGACTGATGGGTTGGATAGTCTTGGTTACTACATTCATCCTTGCTTATTACTGTCCAGTCTTGGTTACTACAGTGCTTCTTGGTTACTACAGTCTTATAAAAAGTCTTCAGGTTGGTTGTTGGATTTCAGTAGTGAAGTATGATGAGTACTTCTTGGTTACTACAGTCTTTTAAAAAGTCTTCAGGTTGGTTGTTGGATTTCGGTAGTGAAGGATGATGTGTTCGATGATGTATTCATCTTGGTTACTAGAGTCTCTTAAATAGTCTTCAGGTTAGTTGTTGGATTTCTGTAGTAAAGAATGATGCGTTGAATAGTCTTGGTTACTACATTCATCCTTGCTTATTACTGTCCAGTCTTGGTTACTACAGTTCTTCTTGGTTACTACAGTCTTATAAAAAGTCTTCAGGTTGGTTGTTGGATTTCAGTAGTGAAGTATGTTGAGTACTTCTTGGTTACTGCAGTCTTTTAAAAAGTCTTCAGGTTGGTTGTTGGATTTCGGTAGTGAAGGATGATGTGTTCCATGATGTATTATGTTAGCACAAATTCTTGCAAGGGGGGCGTTTTCTCTCCAAGATTCGAGCCCATGGCGTAAATGCGAAGAAATAGGGTTTAAAGAACCCATCAAATGCATTTTATTCATTTGCAGGCATGAGCGCCAAGCGCAACATGCAAAAGACGTCCATTTCAGACTTAAGTGTTAGCAGATGAGTGATTTGGGATTCAACGGCAAGGATCGATCGATGGAGCAGATCGTCAGACATCGGGTAATCCAGAGCCACAGAGTTGCACGAGTTTTAGCGCTTGAGAGGGACACATGGTGCGTGATTTGGCTCTATCGCCTCTTCACGCATCGCGGCTTTGAAGCACAAGGAGCAACCTCCTCCTAGCCGCGAGACGCGAAGTGCCGAAGGCGTCCAGGACCCGGGCCCACAATATTGCCGAGATGATTAGGACCGTCCATCCAGAGGGACGCGTGGTGCGCGATTTGGCTCTATCGCCTCTTCGCGCATCGCGACTTTGAAGCACAAGGAGCAACCTCCTCCCAGCTGCGAGACGCGAAGTATCGAAGGCGTCCAGGACCTGGGCCCACAATATTGCCGAGATGATCAGGACCGTCCATCCAAAGGGACGCTTGGTACGTGATTAGGCTATGTCGCCACCTCGCCTTTCGTAGCTTTGNTCTCTCTGTTAGAATCTTCTATGTGAGTCTCGAGCTAGCTAGTTTTCTTATTCATGTTAGACTATTAAATAGTCTCCAGTTCTTACATGACTGTCTAGTCTTAGTTACTACATTCATCCTTGCTTACTACAGTGCTTCTTGGTCACTACAGTCTCTTAAATAGTCTTCAGGTTTGTTGTTGGATTTCAGTAGTGAAGAATGATGGGTTGGATAGTCTTGGTTACTACATTCATCCTTGCTTATTACTGTCCAGTCTTGGTTACTATAGTGCTTCTTGGTTACTACAGTCTTATAAAAAGTCTTCAGGTTGGTTGTTGGATTTCAGTAGTGAAGTGTGATGAGTACTTCTTGGTTACTACAGTCTTTTAAAAAGTCTTCAGGTTGGTTGTTGGATTTCGGTAGTGAAGGATAATGTGTTCGATGATGTATTCATCTTGGTTACTACAGTCTCTTAAATAGTCTTCAGGTCAGTTGTTGGATTTCTGTAGTGAAGAATGATGTGTTGGATAGTCTTGGTTACTACATTGATCCTTGCTTACTTCAGTACAGTCTTAGTTACTACAGTGCCTCTTGGTTACTACAGTATTTTAAAAGTCTCCAGTCTGGTTGTTGGATTTCAGTAGTGAAGGATGGTGTGTTCGATGATGTATTCATCTTCAGACATGCCTATATAAGTATCGTTTTGATAACCTTTGATCTCACATTTAGGGAATCCTGGACACACACGGGAATCCTCTCTAAACGGGTATCTAGTACTCTCACAGAATGCAATGCATAAATTGATAAAAAAAAAAAAAGCATAACAAACAAAGCAAAGAACAAAAAGAAACACACACCGTGAATGATATTCATGTATATGCATGTCAAAACAAAGAATATTAGAGAAACACACACCGTGAATGATATTCATATATAGGCTATTCATATATAGTCATGTCTGAAGATGAATACATCATCGATGAGCTCTCTTTTTTCAACTTTTTCAATAATATTGTTTCACAACCACCAATAGTTGCAACAATATATTTTTTTAACTTTTTCAATAATATTGTTTCACAAACACCAATAGTTGCAACAATATATTCAGTCTTAGTAGATGGCATGGCAACATAAGCCCTGCCACTTGCTGCTCCAAGAAACCACACCAATTGCCCTGCCACTTGCTGCTCCAAGAAACCACACCAAAACCCAATGAAAAACAAGTGATATTCAGTCTTAAAAGATGACAGGGCAACACAAGCCATCCACTTGCTACTCCATTAAACTACACCAAAACCCTACCAAAAAAATAACTTGTAGTTGACTTTTTCGAATGCACATCACCTACTCAATCAGCATCTAGAAATCTGTGTAAGCAGACATCGCCTCGTTTCAGATATCCAACTACTCAATCAGCATCTAGAAATCTGTGTAAGCAGACATCGCCTCGCTTCAGATATCAAAGACAGGAAGAGATAGTACCACTTAAATACCAAAGGACTCTTTTAACAGCATGTCAGTGAACCTCCTCAGGCTTCTACATGAACTGACTTAAGGTATTAACTGAATATGATAAGTCTAGATTAGTATTACATAAGTAAAGAAGACACCCAATTAGTTGACGATACAAGGTAGCATCCACATATTTACTTAGATCATCCACTTGTAATTTGACACAGGGATCCATGTGCATGGAAATTGGTTTTCTACCTTTCATTTTAAACTTCTTCAAAATCTCCATAACATACTCGGCTTGAATCAAAGTTAGTTTTCATTTTAAACTTCCTTCAAAAATCTCAATAACATATTCGGCTTGAATCAAAGTTAGTTGATCTTTGTTCCACCACACTTTTAGACGAATACAATAACGATGTGCAGCCAAATCTTTCATTTCAAATTTATGAAACAACCCTTTTTTCAAACAAATGAATCAAATCATCATTCTCAATTTGAAACAACCATTTTTTTAAACAAATGAATCAAATCATCATTCTCAATTAGAATGAAATCATCTACATATAAAACAACAATTACAATGCTATTTTCTTCAAAAGATTGGTATGAGTAGAGGACTTCATTATTCCTTTTACATGGCGTTATTCATCAATCCTAGTGTACCATGTACAAGGAGATTGTTAAAGACCATAAAGTGCCTTCTTCAATTTGCACATAAAATCCTCTTTACCAGCAACCTCAAAGCCTCGTGGTTATTGTATATATACTTCTTCATGCAAAACACCAGCAACCTCAAAGCCTTGTGGTTATTGTATATATAATTCTTCATGCAAAACACCGTTAAGAAGAGAAAAAGTATTATCATAGTCAATATTAGGTTTCGACTAGAACCTTTACAAACAATTCTCGCTTTGTTGTTTTCAATCGAACCATCGTAAGTATGCTTCAACTTGAAGATCGATTGCTTCAACCAATTGTTTGGAATGCTATGCTTCATCAAAAGTATTGGGTGTAGAATCAACTAACTTACTCATCGAAGCAACCAACTTAGCTTCATACCTTCTATTGGGAATTTTGATTTGAGTAGACCTTTAAAGAAGTGTTGGAATTCTTTATTTTTCTTTAACATTCAGTTTTGAATCCTCATCCAAATTCTTCACAAACATAGGTATTTGCACAATAGGTCTTACTGATTTTGGTGGTCACTACTAAAATTCATTAGTGTCTTGTCATCGTCCATAGCATCCTCATTAATTTTTCTTGCCGACTCCTTGTTATCTTTTGTCACATACTGCTGCACCTTTATACCAAGAGAATTAGATGCTTATTAAAATTAGATTCAACAAAAATAATTTATCTACATGATATGTTGTGTCTCTTATTAAGAACAAAGATTCTATATGCCTTAGACTCATCACCATACCCAATACGTATGCCTCTCTTGCTGGCAGATTCAAGCTTCGTTCTTTTATTAGGAAGTATATAAGCATACGTTGGGCAGCGAAGCAGTTTGAAGAGATCAAGCGAAGGTTTCACTCCAATAAAAGCTTCCTCAAGCTTACAACATGCATCTAGTAGTTTTAACAATACTCTTTTTCATCCTTTGCAAGCTCATTCTGTTGAGGAGTATATCGCTCCAAAATGCAGCAAACTCATTGGACTTATTCTCACCTCCGAATTTGATACTACATCGTCATTGTTTCTCCACCAAAAACTTTGAATTAATAGAATTTATAAAAACATCATTTTTATGCTTCCTAGCATAGACCTAGACCCAGAGCTTTCTAGCATCATCATAAATTAAATTACAAATCATCATAAATTACAAAGTATAAGAAACCATAAATGGTAATAATTGTTTCACAAACATCAAAATGACTCAGGTCAAGAGGATTCCTGAAATGATTTTCATAGCTTGATAAGAAGGGATCTCAATGGCACTTTCCCTTAGCGCATGCATCACACACACCTCCTCTTCTCACATCAAAGTGATTAATGCATCCTACCATTAGTTGAACTTTCTATCAAGATTCAGATGGCCGAATCTTCTATCCCGCAACTTCGTGAGCACTCCATCATCACTAATCAATGTATGATGATCAACACCACTGCAATCAATCTGTATAGGCTGCCATCTCTCACACCTTTGTAGATAACCTATGGCTTACCATCTTTAAAATCTTTGGTTGTGAAACTATCTTCACCAAATTCAACTTCATGTTTTCATTATCAATAGCACTCACAGAAAATAGATTTTTGGATAAGTTAGGAATATACAAAACATTCTCAATCAAAGTTATGCCTACATTAGGCATCCAAATGGGATTTGTTTCAATTCCTTTTACTTCATAAGTTCAGTCATCTCCCAGAAATGTAAACTCTGCAGGAGGTAAGTCCTTGAACGACCTTTTATCGGGAAACATATGCCTTGCACCCAACAAACATCCCTCTGAAATTCATTATTAGTAAAAGGTGCAGATAACAAAAAATTGTCTACTTTAAATAATTCATTGGCCTTGTGCACCGTTACGTTGACTTTTTTTACAATGGTGCTGACCTTGTCCTTTCCATTTGTTAGACTGACATCTTGTTAGGACAACGCTTTGCCATATGTCTCTCTTGTACCAACAAAAGCATGTAACTTTGTTCTTCTCAAAGTTTTTTTTATGAAGATGATTCTCCGCTTACCTGGATGCTTGTGCTGTTTCTTCTGACCAAATCTCATGGTCTTTGAGATTAAAGCAACATTCTTGGACTCCCTCTAGTTCATCATCTCCTTCCGCATCTCTGGGAACAAGAAAATCTCATACAGCTTTTCAAAGGTAGCACCTTTTCTCTGCAACAATACTAGTGACGCACACTTCATATTTACAATAGAACCCATTCAGAGTTAAAGGAACGAACTCTTCATCCTTGGTCGAATCTCCAACATCATGCAACTAATCTCTAATTTTTTTGAATCGAGCAATGTAGGACGAGACGCTCTCTTCTTTAGCCATCCTACAGGGATTCCACTTGCTTCTAAGAAGCATTCGCCGATACATGGATCGAGTACTCCTAGAGAGGCTTCAATTCGTCCAATAACTCCTGAGCGGTCTTGCAGCTCCTTGCGTGAACAATCAGGAAAGATTTTAAGTTGCCAGTATGATCACGAGAGCTTTGACATCTTTCTTCTCCCACTCTGCTGATTTAGCATGACCTTCAGGTTTCGGTGTTGTGCCATCAACTTGACAAAAACCTTCTTTTTCTGTCCATTTTAGTTCTATAAAATATTTCCAAAAACTGTAATTAGAATTTCTCAGATTCATTGAATTTGAAGTGTTCCATAACTGAGATTAAAATCACTGTAACACAAGTTTCAATAAATGGTAAATGAATTTATATGTTGGAAAAGAAACACAGTCTGTGCAAAAAATAGAGTAGACCATAGTATTAAATCAGAGTAACTGTGTTTGCTGTACATGCATGAAAAACACAGATTTTTATTACAAACTGAATTCTGGTACAATCAGTGTTGTTGTACATTCTATTATTTCTCTTATTCAGTAATACTGTCTATTTATCTTATGCATACAAATATAAATGCAATTCTTCTATTTATAACAAACTATGCTGTAAAATATTTTACTCACTACAACCATATATATTAAATTTAAGTTGACTAGCTAAAATATTCTTGAGAGATTTAACAATTGTGCATGAGTGAAAATCAAAAGAGACTGCACAAATGTTGGCTTGGTGAGTGCAGATCATTTATTTCAGACTGCTTATCTAGCTTATTTTCAACACTCCCCCTTAAGCTTGACTTCCCTAAACTGTTAATAACCCCATGATGTATGGATGCAAAGAAACTTTAGAATTGCAAGAGTGAAGTGATAGGGGAGGTATTACTCAAGTGTTTGTTGAGGTCTATGAGTCCCATATCTTCTCTTAATTACTCAATATTCTCCTTCAACAATGCTTTTATGAATATGTCTACAAGTTGCTCCTCTGACATGCAATCTTATCTTATGAAATGGTATCTTATGGCTATGCGTTGGATACTTTGATAGAGTTATAGATGATTGATTATCCCAAAAGATTGTTGTTCCCTCTTATTTCTCTTGGTTCGAATCTAAAAGTATCCTTATGAGCCATACAACTTGATAAGGAGTTGCATTTGTTGCCAAGTAGTCCACCTCTGCTATGGAAAGTGACACAATGAGTTATTTCTTTGAAGTCCATGAAATAGCTTCTAACCCAACATGGAACATGTATTCAGATGTGCTCTTTCAATCATCTACATTTCCCCCCAATCACTCTCAATGTAGCCAACTAACTCAAAGTTATATGATGCAATATACAAGATTCCACGGATTTTGGTGCCATTAACATGTCTTCAAATTACTTTTCCTTCTTGCCAATGTGTTTCCTTCTGAGTCTCCATAAACCTAGAGATTAAACCAAGTCTTGTTTCTGTTATATACACAAGACTTCCAACCATACTTTTATAAAATGTTGGATCCACCTTACGATTGCAATCATCTTTGTTTAGCTTCAAACCTATTGTTGTTATTGTTGGTGTTGGCTTGATATTCAACATCCTAAATATCTTCAAGATATCCCATACATACTTGGTCTGAGATATGAAAATACCTTCAATTATGAGTCAATGTGGTTATACTAAGCCCCATTCACTTGTGTGATCACATATAATGTTTTCTTCAACTTATAAACTTTATGCTCAAGTAGTGGAGTCTCAAAACCAAGGGTTTATTCAACATATACTTCTTCCTTTAACACTCCACTAAGAAAATATGATCATGCATCCATTTGATGAAATTTCCATTTGTGTTGAGCTACTATTGCTAAGACAACTCTTCTTGTTTCCATCATTGCTACAAGAGAAAAGGTTTCATTATAATGTCTTCCATGTTAATGTTTATACCCTTTGACCAGAAGTTGTTCTTTGTGTCTTTTAATAATGTCTTCTGCATCATTCTTGGTTTTATATACCCACTTCACACCAATAAATTATTTTCTTGCTGGAAGGTTTACTAGCTCCCACGTTTCATTTTTCTCAATTGCTTGAATTTCTTCATCCATGGAACCACACCATTTTATTTCTTTTATTTCATTCTCAAAGTAAATAGGATTATATTAAAAAAAAAAATCAAAATTAACCAATTCATTATCATCATCTTCATACCTTTATGTCTCATATATCTCCTTCAATATTCTTGTTTTTCTTGAGCTATTGTTGCCATGATACCTTTAAGATGATGAATTGATTATTCCTTTTATGCTAGGAGCACCTGATGGGGAAGTTGCCTAGGGTATAATTGGGGAACTCGTCGATGGAGGTGTCAATTGGGAAACATCTTGTTCTCCATGTTAAATGTCAATGTTTTGAGGTATCGTTGTGGCGATACCTTATGTGCCATATGATAACTCGATAAGGGGTGTTGAAGCCCCAAAATATTATATTGCTCCTTGTTGATCATTCCATGCTTCATCTTCAACAAATATCACATATTTGATTATTATTAACTCATTTGTGTCAAGATTGTATAGTTTTTATTCTTTTGAGTGCTCACTATATCGAATAAAAAATTCAATTTTCTCATTTATCATACCATTTATATCTTCTTTTCTTGGTTATATGTGCATATGCCACACAAGAAAAAACTATTAAGTGTTCAATGCTGGGATTTTTCTTGCTTCACACCTCTAGTGGAATCATGTTATGAACACTTTTTGAGGGATATATATTCAAGAAATGAATTGTATTTTCTCTTGATTCACCTCATATTTCATTTGACAATCCTTTAGCCTTTAACATGCTCCTAGACATTTCTTGAATGGTTCTATTTTTCCATTCTGCCACCCCATTTTGTTGTGGTGTATACTTTGTAGTAAAATTATTCTTGATTTTGTGTTCTTTGCAAATGTTTAGAAACTCATTTGATATGTATTCTCCTCCTCTATGATTCCTTAGGACCTTTATGTAGTATCCACTTTGTCTTTTATCCAGGGCCTCGAATTACTTGAAGATCTCAAAGGCCTCAAATTTATAATTTAAGAATGAGACCGATGTTTTTCTACTAAAATCATCTATGAATGTTATTAAATATTGACTCTTTCCAAGAGAGGGGTTTTATATTGGATCACATAGATTTGAAAGAATCAACTCGAGTGGAGCTCTTGCTCTCCACAATTACCCGAGGGAATTTTTTTTTTTTGTTTTTTTTCCCAAAATGAAACCCTCACATATTTTAGTGGGCTATTTAATCAAAGGTAATCCTCTTAACATTTTCTTCTTATACAACCAATTCATCTCATTGAATATCACGTGACCATATCTTAGATGCCACAACCTAGATTGGTCTATTGTATCAATTATGAATGCATCTAAAAATTAATTCTTCATGATTAAAGGAAACATTCTTGTGTTTTTCATCTTGAGTATTGCAATATGACTATTACTACCATTTCTTTCTTAATGAAACTTGCATTTTTCTTATACATATCATTTTACTTTTTCTACTTTTAGATGCATAATGTCCAACCTTTTTACAATACTAACATTGGACACTAAATTTGTCATACCTTTGTGAAAATAGTCCATGTGAATTACTAATTCTTCTTTCTCTTCCATGTGTTTCTAATAAATTGCCTCATCATCCTTCATGGAAGCTACTAGAACTTCCACTTCCATCTCCTATAGCAATACCTCTATTGTTGGATGATCCGCCTCTTCGTCTGACTCGAAAATTGAGATCTAAAAGATCACTTAGAAGAGACAATAGATGATCTATTCAACATTTTATCATGGTTTTGCAAGGAACCCATAAAATCATCAAGATAAATCATAGTTAAATCTTTTGGCTCTTCTATTGCTACAACGAGAGGATCAAATCTATTAGGAAGACTTCTCAAGGACTTTTCTATGAGTCTTTGATCCTAAAGAGTGTCTCCAATAGTTATAATTTGATTCACCAAGATCATAGTGGAAGTAAAGAAATCATTCACATACTCAAACTCCTTCATTTGGAAACTTTCAATCTCTCTTCACAACAATTGTAACTTGATAAGATTTACCATGATGTTTTCTTGTTATGTATTTTGCAAAGTCTCCCATGGTTTATTGTATTTTGTAGTTGCTACCATCCTTAGAAAAATGGGGTCTCTCATCATTTTTTGTATAAAGTAAAAATCCTTAGCGTCCTTCTCCCTATTCTCCTTCAATATGTTCTTCTTAGCTTAAGTACGTGCATTGAATGTAGCCTATTCTGCAACACTAGTGAATTTATTTTCAATAAGCTCCCACAATTCTTGAGAGAAGAAAATGGTCTTCATCTTGATGCACCAGACATCATAATTATTTCCAACAAACTATGTAACTTGTCTCCACATGCTTCCACCACTAGCCATCTCAAAGAACAATAAGATAAATACCAAAATCCTCTTAGAACCTGTTCTAATACTGATCTATTGGAAAATAAATAGAGTAAAATAGAGTATTAAATCAAATATTCAAAACTATTGTATATTCAAGAAAAAGACAGGTTTATATTGCCAACTAAATTCTTTTACAATAAGTTCTATCACACAATCTATTATTACTCTTATTTATTAATATTTTCTACCTATCTTTTGCATACAAAGATGAATACAACTCTTATATTTATAACAAAATACGTTACAAAATTTCTTAGTGATGAAAAGGGCGTCTACCCCCTACCATCATAGTTCATTTGCAATGGAACATTCCTTCAATTGTGCATAATTGGGACCATAGTTGTCCTAATGCTTCTTCATCATCACTATATTCACTTATTTGTTAGCTTGATCATGCCATGACCCTTGGGGTTGTACCTCAATTATCACATATCATTATTTTCTTCCTCGTAGCACCAACAAAAGTATGCTACAAAAAAATAGTTTGTACTTACCAGTCTACGACACATTAACTTGTTGCAACCCACCTTCTACTGCAACACATCTTATGCTATAACAAAAATTTTACTCCAACACATATTATGTTGCAATACATCATCTAGTGCATCATGCCTCTTCATGCAACAACTCTTCTGATGTCACACGCCTCTGCCTCCACACGTCTCTGCTATAAAACGCCTTTGTTGCAACACATATTTTCTACAACATGTATTTGTTGTAATACACCTTTCTTGCAACATGGATCTATTGAAACACACACGTCTTCTGATATGACACACCTCTATTGCAACATGCTTCCTATTGCAACACTATTTGACAACAAATTCTATTAACAACCCTTCACGTTACCTTTAACATAGAAGCACCCTTCGTTGGTTCCACACAATACTGAATCAATGGTTAGCTTATCAACCAGGGAACACATATCTGTATGCAAGACTCTCATGGTTATGGTATACCGAACAAATTCTATACTCATAAAGGAAATATCAACTCTCATGGACCTAGATCTCTAACCCTCACTAATATCAATCAACAATTATTAAAATTGCGCAACCACAATATTTCTAGAGCCATGCAAATAAATTCGCATCTCATATTTTATCATGCTATGTAGTCACACCAAATACATATAAACATTAATCCATTGTACAATCTCTCTTAGACCCATGCCCACCCGTAAAATATCACAAATTTCAACATGAGCTTCCATAGACTTGTGTTACCTGCAAAACAATATCACAATAGTGCTATCCTCCATGGGATTTAATTACTCAAGCAATAGAATTGAAAGTGAATCCATTCATGTTAACAAGACAACAACATAAAATCACACAACATTTCCTCCATACACACACATAAGGGTAAATTTGTAAATCCATATATTTTATTCATTTCATACATATTTCATTACAATGGATCTTGAGCTTCCAATCTCCATTAGGTTTCCAGGCTAAAGTCCATGGAAACCTCAACCACTTCTCCTCGCATTGTCTCGTGCGACCTATATTCTTTCTGACTCTACATTATCCCTTTCAAATTCTTCGATGTTGTGTTTTATTCCTTCATAAACTATTTGTTTCAGTTTCCTAGTGGAATCCTCATGCCCTTTCACCTTACAACTTCCATTTCATCCTTCCCTCTGTGACTCCTCACCTACACATGACCTTCCATCTTCTACCAACAACACACTCTTCATCAACATGTCCTTTCGTTCTGTAACAGTTCTCTATTTCCTTCCACACACCTTCCTTCTATGCATTCTATAGAAACATTTCCATCTTGTAACAATGACCCATTCACTACATTGCCACAGTCTACAATATTCATTTGATGTGAAGCATTATTGTTACTTCCCACAAAATTTCTCATTCTATCACTATTTATTTCCTACAACACTTAATCATCGATGTACTAGCTCTGCAACCATCTTCGTCATGTCATTCACAGGATGGTCATGATGCTCCTGCACCACTTACACACTACAACTTTTTATATTAATTTTTTGTTTATTATCTAAAATAACCTTAAGAGGCTCAACCATTATCCATGAGTGAAAGTCAAAAGAGACTATATAGTTGTTGGTTTTGTGAGTGTAGGTCATTTATTTTAAATTTCTCATCAAGCTTATTTTTTACCCAATTTAAATCCAGTTATTTACACAGTGAAACAAATCTTGTTTTACTTGTTAAAGACAAAGATCACTTCAATTTTACTTAAGGAAACAATTAAACATCAACAAAAATTACTTGATTTCAACAACAATAATATATTTTATGTTTAACTTCAAACCATAGCTCAAATAAAGAGAGTTAGATATGATGTGAAAAAGATAAAACACTTGCAAACAATGTGGTCAATAAGAAAACAATCCAGTTGACAGTGAAAGGGAATGACTCATGGTTTAACATCTGACACTATAGAAACATACATATTTAATCAACCATAAATTGCTCTTATCCTCACTATATCCTCTCAGACACACAAAAAATATCATCATTCCAAACAGTACCAACCAGGGATCAAATTTTAAGGGAAGGGTCGTATTTCAATTTGAAGGACTATTATTGGTTTAATATTTCTATGTTGACAAGATAAAATAATGATAAAAAGAACATTTGGAAATAAAAATGGGAGATCCATTTTAGCAAAATAAAATTAATGTTATTAATATTAAAGGGCTAACCTTATATTGAGAATAATGTTAAACTATGTTATTATTTATATTGAGAATAATGTTAAACTATGTTATTATTTTTTAAGACTTTACCAATAGATATTTAAGAGGTTGAAACATTGTATATTGAAATATATGCATACTTCTTAATTTTGGAAAATATTTGTAAAATAGGTTGAGAATAATGTTAAACTATGTTATCATTTTTTAAGACTTTACCAATAGATATTTAAGAGGTTGAAACATTGTATATTGAAATATATGCATACTTCTTAATTTTGGAAAATATTTGTAAAATAGGTTGAATGTATGCATAGTTATTTGAACAAAGGAAACCATTTTTTTTGCTGTATAGTCAATATAGTAGAAGGATATTGTTCAATCCAAGCAACCACCAGATGCATCTCAAAGCACCGTGGGTATTGACTTCTTGAATATTTCAAAGAAATACCTAAAGCTTAAAAAATACTTTTTTTACATAAATAGAATAATTTTGTGTCTAATATGACCAAGAAGAAGTACAAACATCAATAAATACTATATAACACTTTCTAGAATAGAACTTCAAGAGGTTTATGTGAACAATTTTCCATCATGTGTATTTCACAATTGATACCTCAACTATATAATCATGTCATTTTATGGAATGCATTGAAGATACTCTAATTTTATCTCATTAAGAATGTCCATAAAAGTCAAATGGAATATTAATGATATTTTGATATCCAATTTTGATATTGGTGAGCTATTCATCAAAAGTTGTAACTTTGTTGAAAAATATGAAAATATGTTGTGAAAAAGTTGTCATTTTCTTATTGTAGCTATGATTAATTACTACAATATGAACTAAATTCATAATTTTCATGGGAGATAGGCTCCAATGACACAAATGCAAAGTTAGGTTCCTACATTACCAAACACAATCTCCCTATAATATTATTTCAAGAACTACTTACAACTAGTTACTAATACTATACACCAAGAGAAACTCTTCAAAAAAAAATCATTCAAATTCTTCAATGTACACTTGTAGCTTCTTAAGACCAACTACTTGGAAAATCTAATAGAGCAAGTTTTACAATTAAAGTAATTTTCATTGCTCTGAATGTGATATTAAACATGGAGATCGATAGCCATAGTTTCATGTATCAATAATATATTATACAAATTTGAAAATTATAAAGACATTTTATCTCGAGTTTCAATTATTTATTCTTAAGAATTCAGTGTTGGAAAATTGTTAGAGTGATATCCCTTCATTTGCAATGATATGGAATGATTCTCACTTCATCGTTAACAAGAAATATTTTATTTTAAATTTCTTTAGTAGGGGAAATAATTTAATTCCACTATATGAAGGGCTAGAGGGGTTTTGAAGGGAAATCAAGGCTTCAAACTTAATCCTTGGTCCCAACCAAAGATCAAATTTAAAGGGTGGGGTCATATTTAAATTTCACGGGTAATTTTTGGTTTAACCCTTTTATGTTGACAAGTTAAAATAAACGATACTTTTCATTTGAAAAAAGGGAGATCTATTTGACCAACGCAAAATTAATGCATACCTTAATATTAACACGTTTATATTTATATTCATAGTAATGTTAAACTATGTTATCACTTTTTAAGAAATCACCCACATATATGTAAAACTTGATCCCCTATAATGAAAACAATCATCGAATGATGAAACATAGTATATTGAAATATATGAATATTGCTTGATTTTGGAATATAGTTGTAAAAAAATTTGAATGTATGTGTAGTGGTTTGAAAATGGGTAATCGTTTTCCTAGTGTAGTTCATATCAACACAAGAGTGACATTTTTCAATTGAAGAAACTACTAGATAAATCTCAAAACCTTGTGGGTGTTGGCTTCCTAAATATTTGAAACAAATACCTAAATGTTGAAAGACATAATTTATACTTGAATCAAACAATCTTGTGTCTAACTTAATAAAGAAGAATTACAAACATTATTAAATACTATAGAACACTTTTCACTCTAGAACACTCTAGAGCTTCAAGAGGTTTACGTGAACAATTTTAGGAACACTTTTCAATGTAAATATTTAGTAAAATAAGCCATCATGTAGTTCCATAATTATATCCTAAAATATTTCACAATTGGAACCTCAACTAAAGATTCATGTACTTTTATGGGATGCATTGAAGATACTAATTTTATGTAAGTAGTAGTGACAATGGTCAAAGGGAAGATTAATGAGGTTTTGATATCCAATTTTGGGATTGTTGAGTTATTCATCAAACATTATAGTTGTTTAAAATGTGAAGTTATGTTGTCAAAAATATGCCATTTTATTATTGTAGCTACACTAAATTTCCGAAATATAAAAAAGATTCATAATTTTCATTGAATTTGAGTTCTAACAACACAAATGCATAATCAAGTTCCTATGTTACCAAACATAATATCCCTAAAATATTATTTCAATAACTACTTGCAACTATAATACTTACAACTAGTTACTAGTATGATACACCAAGAGAGACTTTTGCAAAAACAATCATTGAAAACTAAAGCATTCACTTCAAATAACATTTCTTCAACTTACTTTTACAGTAGCTCAAGACCAACTACCTGAGTAAGACTCTTGAGCGAGTTTTACAATTAATGTAATGTTCATTTGATCCAGGTGTATATAGGTGGCCACCCACCTCTTCCATCTAACTCACATACAAATTTCATCTTGGAAGTTACAGTTTTCATCTTGGCAATTTTTTTCTATCTTTTTGGCTCTTAAACTTTTAGAGCCATTTTGAGGCCCTAAACAATGTTTTTTTGGGCCCTCCACAGTCACACTATAGCCATAGTTAGAGTGTTATGAGATAATGTGTATTCCTTAGGTAGACCTTTCCAACGGGCTATCATGTGTCTAAAACAAAGATCGTATGCAAAAGTTACAACCCTGAGAAGTTGATGTACCAACTTACCCCATCGGGGCCCACATGGATTTTGGCGCTTCTTCTCCTAGGGTTAGGTTTTTGGATTTCTAGGGTTTTATGTTTACTTCTTAATGCTAAAATATCTTGGAAGCCTCATTGTAAGGTGCTAAGACGAGTGCGCGTATCCGCCACATCCCTTACCAGAGAAAGAAGATAAATAGATCTACCCTTCGACTTATACTTTCTACCATTCGAGCAAGATTGTTTTCATTCTACATTTTACAGTTTCAATAGATTTCTTTATTGAATATAAGTGAAGTTCCATTGCATCTCCGTTATTATTCTATGTATATATGTGTTAATGCTATAGATATGTGTTTCATTTCATTCCGCTCATAAATATGGATTAGTGGTATTAGAGCAATCTGCTCTTCATTTGTTTCTCTGTGCATGTCCCCAACAAGGTCATGGTATAAGAATTTGGGACTCGAACCAATTGATCCTTTATAAGATCGGCCTCATTGAACTCGATGACCATCTATGGGGAAAGAAAAGAGAGATGATGTGGTAGGATATCCCTTTACACTATTGCTCGAGGAATCCCTCTCACGACAAAGGAAAGAGATGATGGATAATTTTGCAAAAATTCTTCGACGATTGCCAACAAGCAACACATATTACTCAAGTGGAGGCATTGTCAAGAAATGAGATACATTTCCACACTAAACTTAGCAGAAGAGAAGAATAATCTAATCAAGAATGTAAATGAAAAAGCAATCACACATTACACAAATATATTACTCTGGAAACCCAAACCGGGAAAACCAACATTCCTTTAGTGTTATTCTCTCATGTTTTCATATTCATATTGAATAAGACAAAAAGAGAGAAAAATTCTCAAGGAATGTTGGTTTTACTGGTTTGGGTTTCCGGGGTAAAATATCTATGTATTGCGTGATTTATTTTTCATTTACGTTCTAGATTAAATTATTTTTCTCTTCTGCTAGGTTTAGTGTGAAAGTGTGTTAAGAACCAAATACCAATATAGAATAGAAAAACCTCAGAAAAAGTACTCAACGCCTTGAAAAAGAGATAATTTTAGATAATAAGCCTCTTCGAGGGGGCAACCTCCTTTTACCCCACTTAAATGTTCA
>SNQJ01S0009788.1:68052-79946 GCA_010110895.2 Picea sitchensis
TTATGAATATGTCTGCAAGTTGCTCTTTTGACATGCAATCTTATCGTATGAAATGGTATCTTATGGCTATGTGTTGGATACTTTGATAGAGTTATAGATGATTGATTATCGCAAAAGATTGTTGTTCCCTCTTATTTCTCTTGATTCAAATCTAATAGTATCCTTGTGAGCCATACAACTCAATAATGAGTTGCATTTATTGCCACGTAGTCCACCTTTGCTATGGAAAGTGACACAATGAGTTATTTCTTTGAAGCCCATGAAATAACTCCTAACCCAACATGGAACACAGATTCAGATGTGCTCTTTCAATCATCTACATTTCTCCCCAATCACTCTCAATGTGGCCAACTAACTCAAAGTTATATGATGCAATATACAAGATTCCATGGATTTTGGTGCCATTAACATATCTTCAAATTATTTTTCCTTCCTGCCAATGTGTTTCCTTTTGAGTCTCCATAAACCAAGAGATTAAACCAAGTCTTGTTTCCGTTATATACACAAGACTTCTAACCATACTTTTATAAAATGTTGGATCCACCTTACTATTGCAATCATCTTTTCTTAGCTTCAAACCTATTGTTATTAGTGTTGGTGTTGGCTTGATATTCTACATCCCAAATCTCTTCAAGATATCGCGTACATACTTGGCCTGAGATATGAAAATACCTTCAATTATGAGTCAATGTGGCTATACTAAGCCTCATTCACTTGTGTGATCCCATATAATGTGTTCTTCAACTTATACACTTTATGCTCAAGTAGTGGAGACTTAAAACCAAGGGTTTATTCAACATATACTTCTTCCTTTAACACTCCACTAAGAAAATATGATTATACATCCATTTGATGGAATTTCCATTTTTCTTGAGCTACTATTGCTAAGACAACTCTTTTTTTTCCCATCATTGCTACAAGAGAAAAGGTTTCATTATAATATCTTCCATGTTAATGTTTATACCCTTTGACCACAAGTTGTGTTTTGTGTCTTTCAATAATGTCTTCTGCATCATTCTTGGTTTTATATACCCACTTTAGTGTTCACACCAATAAACTTTTTTCTTGTTGGAAGGTTTACTAGCTCCCACATATCATTTTTCTCAATTGCTTCAATTTCTTCATCCATGGAACCACACCATTTTATTTCTTTTATTTCATCCTCAAAGTAAATAGGATTATATTAAAAAAATATTCAAAATTAACCAATTCATTATCATCATCTTCATACCTTTATGTCTCATATATCTCCTTCGATATTCTTGTTTTTCTTGAGTTATTGTTGCCATGATACCTTTAAGATGATGAATTGATTCTTCCTTTTATGTTAGGAGCACCTGATGGGGGAGTTACATGGGGAATAACTTGGGAACTCGTCGATGGAGGTGTCACTTGGGAAATATCTTTTTCTCCATGTTCAATGTCAATGTTTTGAGGTATCGTTGTGGTAATACATTATGTGCCATATGATAACTCCATAGGGGTTATTGAAGCCCCAAAATATTCTATTCCTCCTTGTTGATCATTCCATGCTTCATCTTCAACAAATATCACATATTTGATTATTAATAACTCATTTGTGTTAAGATTGTATAGTTTTTATTCCTTTGATTGCTCACTATATCGAATAAAAATTCATTTTTCTCCTTTATCATCCTATTTATATCTTATTTTCTTGGTTATATGTGCATATGCCACACAAGAAAAAACTATTAAGTGTTCAACGCTGGGATTTTTCTTGCTTCACGCCTCTAGTGGAATCATGTTATGAACACTTTTTGTGGGACATCTATTCAAGAAATGAATTGTAGTTTCTCTTGCTTCACCCCATATTTCATTTGAAAATCCTTTATCCTTTAACATGCTCCTAGCCATTTCTTGAATGGTTCTACTTTTCCATTCTGCCACCCCATTTTGTCGTGGTGTATATTTTGTAGTAAATTTATTCTTGATTCCATGTTCTTTGTAAAAGTTTAAAAACTCATTTGATATGTATTCTCCTCCTCTATGAGTCCTTAGGACCATTATGTAGTATCCACTTTGTCTTTCATCCAAGGCCTTGAATTACTTGAAGATCTCAAAGACCTCAAATTTATAATTTAAGAAAGAAACCCATGTTTTTCTACTAAAATAATCTAGGAATGTTATCAAATATTGACTCTTTCCAAGAGAGGGGTTTTATATTGGACCACATAGATTTGAATGAATCAACTCGAGTGGAGCTCTTGCTCTCCACAATTTACAAGAGGGAAAATCATTTCTATTTTTTTTCCCAAAATGAAACCCTCACACATTTTAGTGGGCTATTCAATAAACAATAATCCTCTTACCATTTTCTTCTTATACAGCAAATTCATCCGATTGAATATCAAGCGACCATATCTTAGATGCCACAACCTAGATTGGTCTACTGTATCAATTATGAATGCATCTAAAAAATAATTCTTCATGGTTAAAGGAAACATTATTGTGTTTTCATCTTGAGTATTGCAATTTGACTATTACTACCGTTTCTATAAAAAATAATGCAATCTCCATTCTCAAGCACAACCTTATATTCCTTTTGAACTAACTATCCAACACAAATGATGTTATGTTTTAAGCAAGTGACATAGTATACATATTGGATTTTTTTATTGTCACCTTGATTGGTCTGGATGGATATGCAT
Source organism: Picea sitchensis (assembly GCA_010110895.2). NCBI lineage: Eukaryota > Viridiplantae > Streptophyta > Pinopsida > Pinales > Pinaceae > Picea > Picea sitchensis. The sequence continues at coordinate 70,722 of SNQJ01S0009788.1, forward strand.
CCTTTACCCATGACTGGTAATTTTTTTTATTTCCCAATCTTACCTCATACTTCATTGATTCATCAAAGACAAAAAACATTTTTTTGTTTCCAGTCATGTGGTTCCTACAAATGTTGTCTAAGCACCAAAAACCCTTATTAATTTCTTCTGCAACATTGAAAATGATAAATGTAATTTCCTTCTTTTCACTTTCACCTCTTTCCGTCTTAATGAAACTTTCATTTTGCTTATACATATCATATTATTTTTTCTACTTTCAGATGCATAATAACCAAACCTTTTACAATACTAACATTGGACATTGAATTTGTCATACCTTTGTGAAAATAGTCCATGTAAATTATTACTTCTTCTTCCTCTTCCACGTGTTTCTAAGAAATTGCTTCATCATCCTTCATGGAAGCTACTAAAAATTCCACTTCCATCTCCTATAGAAACACCTCTATTGTTGGATGATCTGCCTCTTCGTCTCGTTGGAAAATTGAGATCTAAAAGATCACTTAGAAGAGACAATAAATTATCTATTCAACCTTTTCTCATGGTTTTGCAAGGAACCCATAAATCCATCAAGAGAAATCAGAGTTAAATATTTTGGCTCTTCGATTACTACAATGAGAGGATCAAATCTCTTAGGAAGACTTCTCAAGGACTTTTCTATGATTTTTTAATCCTAAAGAGTGTCTCCATTAGTTATAATTTGATTCACCAAGCTCATAGTGGAAACAAAGAAATAATTCACATACTCAGACTCCTTCATTTGGAAGCTTTCAATATCTCTTCACAACAATTGTAACTTGATAAGATTTACCATCATGTTTTCTTGGTATGTATTTTTCAAAGTCTCCCATGGTTTATTGTATTTTGTAGTTGCTACTATCCTTAGAAAAATGGGGCCTCTCATAATTGTTTGTATAAAGTAGGAATCCTTAGTGTCCTTCCCCCTATTCTCCTTCAATATGTTCTTCTTAGCTTAAGTACGTGTATTGAATGTAGCCTAGTCTGCAACACTAGTGAATCCATTTTCAATAAGATCCCACAACTCTTGAGAGAAGAAAATGATCTTCATCTTGATGTACTAGACATCATAATTCTTTCCATCAAACTATGTTACTTGTCTCCACATGATTCCACCACTAGCCATCTCAAAGAACAATAAGATAAATACCAAAATACTCTTAGAACCTGCTCTAATACTGATCTATTGGAAAGGAAATAAAGTAAAATAGAGTATTAAATCAAAGTATTCAAAACTATTGTATATGCAAGAAAAAGACAGGTTTATATTGCCAACTAAATTCTTTTACAATAAGTTCTATCACACAATCTATTATTTCTCTTATTTAGTAATATTGTCTACCTATCTTCTTCATACAAAGATGAATAAAAATCTTATATTTATAACAAATATTCTACAAAATACCTTAATGATGCATAGGGCATCCGCCCCCTGCCATCAAAGTTCATTTCCAATGGAACATTCTTTCAATTGTGCATAATTGGGACCATAGTTGTCCTAATGCTTCTTCATCATTGCTATATTCCATTATTTGTTAGCTTGATCATCCCACGATCCTTGGGTTTGTACCTCAATTATCACATATCCTTATTTTCTTCCTTGTAGAACCAACAAAAAGATGCTACAAAAAACTAGTTTGTACTTACCAGTATATGACACATTCACTTGTTGAAACCCATCTTCTACTGCAACACGTCTTTTGCTATAACAAAAATTCTACTGCAATACATCTTATGTTTCAATACATCATCTATTGCATCATGCCTCTTGATGCAAAAACTCTTCTGATGTCACACGCCTCTGCCTCCACACGTCTCTGCTATAACACACCTTTTTTACAACACATATTTGCTACAACAAGTCTCTATTGTAAGACACGTTTGTTGCAACAAACACGTATTTTGATATGATACACCTATGCTACAACATGCTTCCTATTGCAAAACCATTCCACAACACCTTCTATTAACAACCCTCTGTGCTACCTTCAACATAGCAACATCCTTCGTTGGTTCCACACAATATTGAATCAATAGTTAGCTTATCAACCTAGGAACACATCTCTGTATGAAAACCTCTCATGGTTATGGTATACAAACAAAATTATATACTCATACAGGAAATATCAACTCTCATGGACCTAGAGCTCTCACCCTCAATAATATCAATCAATAATAATTAAAATTCTGCAACCACAATATTTCTAGATCCATGCAAATAAATTCACATCTCATAGTGTATCATTCTATGAAGTCACCCCAAATACATAGAACCATTAGTCCACTGTAAAATCTCTCTTAGACCCGTGCCCCCCTGTAAAAGATCACAAATTTCAACATGAGCTTCCACACACTGATGCCACCTGCAAAACAATATCACAATAGTGCTATCCTCCATGGGATTTAATTACTCAAGTAATAGAATTGAAAGTTAATCCATTCATGTTAACATACAACAACATAACATCACACAACATTTCCTCCATACACACACACAAGGGTAAATCTGCAAAACCCTATATTTTATTCATTTCATATATATTTCATTACAATGGCTCCTAAGCTTCCAATCTCCGTTAGGTTACCAGGCTAAAGTTCGTGGAAACCTCAACCACTTCTCCTCGCATTTTCTCGCATGACCTATCTTCTTTCCAACTCTACATTATCCCTTGCAAATTCTTCGATGTTGTGTTTTATTCATTCAAAAACTATTTGTTTCAGTTTCCTAGTGGAATCCTCATGCCCTTTCACCTTCCATCTTCCATTTCATCCTTCCCTTCGTGACTCCTCACCTGCACATGACCTTCCATATTCCACAAACAAAACACTCTTCATCAACATGTCCTTTACTTCTGTAATGGTTCGCCATTTCCTTCCATGCATTCTATAGAAACATTTCCATCTTGTGACAATGCCCCATTCATTGCATTGTCACACTCTGCAATATTCATTTGATGTGAAGCCCTATTGATACTTCCCGCAAAATTTCTCATTCTACCACTATTTATTTCCTACAACACTTAATCATTGATGTAATAGCTCTGCAATCGTCTTTTTCATGTCATTCACAGGATGGTCATGATGCTCCTACATCACTTACCCAGTACAACTATATATATTAATTTTTTGTTTATTAGCTAAAACAACTTTAAGAAGTTCAACCACTATCCATGAGTGAAATTCAAAAAAGACTATATAGTTGTTGGTTTGGTGAGTGTAGGTCATTTGTTTTAAATTTCTCATCAAGCTTATTTTTTACCCTATTTAAATCCAGTTCTATACCTAATGACATAAATCTTGTTTTACTAGTACATGACAAAGATCACTTCAACTTTAATTAAGGAAAAAATTAAACATCAACAAACATTACTTGATTTCAACAACAATAATATATTTTATGCTTAACTTCAAACAATAGATGAAATAAAGAGAGTTAGATATGATGTGCAAACGATAAAACACTTGCAAACAATGTGGTCAATAAGCACACAATCTAGTTAATAGTGAAAGGAAATGACTCATGGTTTCACATCCGACACTATAGCAACATACATATTTAATCAACCATAAATTACTCTTATGCTCACTCTCTCCTCTCAGACACACACAAAATATCATCACTCCAAACAATACCAACCAGGGATCAAATTTTAAGGGAAGGGTCGTATTTCAATTTGAAGGACTATTATTGGTTTAATATTTCTATGTTGAAAAGCTAAAATAATAATAAAAATAACATTTGGAAATAAAAATGGGAGATCCATTTTAGCAAAATAAAATTAATGCATGCATTAATATTAAATGATTAACCTTGTATTGAGAATAATGTTAAACTATGCTATCCTTTTTTAAGACTTTACCAATAGATATTTAGGAGGTTGAAACATTGTATATTGAAATATATGCATACTTCTTAATTTTGGAAAATATTTGTAGAGTAGGTTGAATGTATGCATAGTTATTTGAACGAAGGAAAGCATTTTTTTGTTGTATATTCAATAATAATAACATAAGATATTCTTCAATCCAAGCAACCACTAGATACATCTCAAAACACCGTGGGTATTGACTTCTTGAATATTTCAAAGAAATACCTAAAGATTAAAATATACATTTTATACATAAATAGAATAATTTTGTGTCTAATCTAACCAAGAAGAAGTACAAACATTAGTAAATACTATAAAACACTTTCCAGGTTAGAACTTCAAGAGGTTTATGTGAACACTTTTCCATCATGTATATTTCACAATTGATACCTCAACTATATAATCATGTCCTTTTATGGAATGCATTGAAGATACTCTAAATTTAGCTCAATAAGAATGACCATAAAAGTCAAATGGAAGATTAATGAGATTTTGATATCCAATTTTGAGATTGGTGAGCTATTCATCAAAAGGTATAACTTTGTTGAAAAATATGAAACTATGTTGTGAAAAAGTTGTCATTTTCTTATTGTAGCTATGATTAATTACTAGAATATGAATTAAATTCATAATTTTCATGGAAGATAGGCTCCAATGACACAAATGCAAAGTCTAGTTCCTACATTACCAAACACGATCTCCTTATAATTTTATTTCAAGAACTACTTACAACTAGTTACTAATACTATACACCAAGAGAAACTCTTCAAAACAAATCATTCAAATTCTTTAATGTACAATTTAAGATTCTTAAGACCAATTACTTGGAAAATCTAATAGAGCAAGTTTTACAATTAAAGTAATTTTCATTGCTCCGAATGTGATATTCAACATGGAGATCAATAGCCATAGTTTCATGTATCAATAATATATTATACAACTTTGAAATTTATAAAGACATTTTATCTCGAGTTTCAATTATTTATTCTTAAGAATTCAATATTGGCAGATTGTTAAACTGATATCCCTTCATTTGCAATGATATGGAATGATTTTCACTTCATCATTAACAAACAATTTTTTATTTTAAATTTCTTTAGTAGGGGAAACAATTTAATTCCCTTCTATGAAGGGATAAAGCGGTTTTGAAGGGAAATGAAGGCTTCATACTTAATCCTTGGTCCCAACCAAGGATCAAATTTAAAGGGTGGGGTCATATTTAAATTTCAAGGGTAATTGTTGGTTTAACCCTTTTATGTTGACAAGTTAAAATAAACAATACTTTTCATTTGAAAAAAGGGAGATCTATTTGACCAAAACAAAATTAATGCATACCTTAATATTAACACAATTAAATTTATATCACATTAATGTTAAACTATGCTATCACTTTTTAAGACATCACCCGCATATATGTAAAACTTGATCCCTTATAATGAAAACAATCATCGAACGATGAAACATAGTATATTGAAATATATGCATATTGCTTGATTTTGGAATATAGTTGTCATAAACGTTGAATGTAGGTGTAGTGGTTTGAAAATGGGTAATAATTTTTCTAGTGTAGTTCATATCAACACAAGAGAAGGACATTTTTCAATTGAAGAAACTACTAGATAAATCTCAAAACCCTGATGGGTGTTGGATTCTTAAATTTTTCAAACAAATACCTAATGGTTGAAAGACACAATTTATACTTGAATCAAACAATGTTGTGTCTAACCTAATAAAGAAGAATTACAAACATTATTAAATACTATAGAACACTTTTCACTCTAGAACTTCAAGAGGTTTACATGAACATTTTTAGGAACACTTTTCAATGTAAATATTTAGTAAAATAAGACATCATGTAGTTCCATAATTATATCTTAAAATATTTCACAATTGGAACCTCAACTAAAGATTCATGTCCTTTTACAGGATGCCTTGAAGATACTAATTTTATCTAAGTAGCAGTCATAATAGTCAACGGGAAGATTAATGAGGTTTTGAAATCCAATTTTGGGATTGGTGAGTTATTCATCAAACAATATATATACTTTTAAATGTGAAGTTATGTTGTCAGAAATATGCTAGTTTCTTATTGTAGCTACGCTAAATTTCTGCAATATAAATAAGATTCATAATTTTCATTGAATTTGAGTTCTAACAACACAAATGCATAATCAATTTCCTATGTTACCAAACAAAATATCCCTAAAATATTATTTCAAGAACTACTTGCAACTATAATACTTACAACTAGTTACTAGTGTGATACACCAAGAGAGACTTTTGCAAAAACAATCATTGAAAAATAAAGCATTCACTTCAAATAACATTTCTTCAACTTTCTTTTACAGTAGCTCAAGAACAACTACTTGAGTAAGAATCTTGAGCGAGTTTTACAATTAATGTAATGTTCATTTTATCCAAGAGGATATAGGTGGCTACCCACCTCTTCCATCTAACTCACATACAAGTTTCATCTTGGCAGTTACAGTTTTCATCTTTGCAGTTTTTTTCTATCTTTTTGGGTCCTAAACTTTTGGAGCCATTTTGAGGCGCTAAACAATGTTTTTTTGGGCCCTCCAGAATCACATTATAGCCAGAGCTAGAGTGTGATGGAATAATGTGTAGTCCTCAGGTATACCTTTCCAACGAGCTATCATGCACCTAAAATGGAAATCGTATGAAAAAGTTACGACCCGGGGAAGTTGATGTACCAACTTACCCCATCGGGGCCCACATGGATTTTGGCGCTTCATCTCCTAGGGTTAGGATTTTGGATTGATAGGGTTTTCTCTTTAATTCTTGATTCTAAAATAGTACGGGGTCCTCATTGTAAGGTTCTCATATGAGTGCACGTATCCGCCACAACTCTTCTCAGAGATTAGCTACCACCATTTGAGCAAGATTGTTTTCATTCTACATTTTAAAGTGTCAGCATATTTCTTTATTGAATAGAAGTTAAGTTCCATTGTATATATGTTATTGTTCTATGTATATCTATGTTAATTCTACATATCTGTGTTTCATTTCATTCCTCTCATAAATATGGATAAGTGGTATCAGATCAGTTTTCTCTTCATTTGTTTCTTTGTGCATGTCCCCAACGAGGTCAGGATATAAGAAGTTCGGACTCGAAGCAATTGATCCTTTTCAAGATTGGCCTCACCAAACCTGATGACTGTCTATGGGGAAATAAAATAGAGATGACAAAATAAGATATCCATTTAAACTATTTCTCAAGGAATCCCTCCCGCGACAAAGGAACAAGATGATGGATAATTTTGTGCAAATTATTCGACGACTTCCAACAAGAAACACATCTTCCTCAATGAAGGCACTGTCAAGAAATGAGATACACTTCCACACTAAACCTAGCAGAAGAGAAGAAGAATCTAATCAAGAATGTAAATTAAAAATCAATCACACAATACACATATATTTTACCTTGGAAACCCAAACCGGGAAAACCAACATTCCTTCAATGTTCTGCTCTCTTGTTGTCGTATTCATATTCAATAAGACAAAAAGAGAGAAAACTGATCAAGGAATGTTGGTTTTACTGGTTTGGGTTTTTGGGGTAAAATCTCTGTGTATTGAGTGATTTCGGTTTCATTTACATTCTAGATTAAATTATTCTTCTCTTACGCTAGGCTTAGTGTGGAAGTGTATCACATTTCTTGACAAGTGGTAAGAGAGATGTGTTATGATTTGAAATGTGTATCAAATATTGATTTACCAATCTTGAATATGAGAGCTAAACCCTAGGTACAGTAAGAGTTGTAGGTCATAAATTGTGTTAAAGATAATGGTAAAGAGTGGAAAGCAATTCAAGAATAGAGATAGAAAAATTTAATGGTCGAAATTCTGAGCTTTGGAAGCTTAAAATGGAAGATATTATAGATCGAGAAAAATGGACAACCATCTATCTAGGTACCCAACCAACAGGCATGTCGACGGAAGAATGGGAGAAACTAAAAAGAAGAGCAATACGTACGATTCATCTTTGTCTTGAAGATTCAGTACTGCTGAATGTCTTTGGTTAAGATTCAACAAAGAAACTATGGGACAAGTTGGGAAGCTTATACCAGTCGAAATCTATGGTAAACAAGTTGTTTCTCAGGAGAATGAGTGATGGTAGTTCGGTGGATGAGAATTTAATTGTGTTTAATACCATTTAAATCCAGTTATTTTCTGTGTATATTAAAATCATTAAGAAGTGTATAAGCCTATTATGTTGTTTTCCAAACACTTGGGATAGCTTAGTCGTGGCTATAGGGAGTCATACAACCACACTAGCACTAGAAGATGTGGTTTCTTCTCTAATGTAAGAAGAAATGAGAAGAAATAACATGGAAGTATCGACCATAGATGCTTTAGTGGTGAGAGGTCAACCGATTGAAAGAGATAAAAGAAAATTCTCTGGTAGAAAATATAAGTCGAAGGGTAGATCTAAATCCGAGGTTTAGTTGAAAAGAATATGCTAGAAATGAAGTAAATATAGGAAATAAAAAAAGGACAGTAAGTCGAGGGAGATGGAAGTCAGTACAAGATCCAATGAGAAGCAGTGGATTGAGAGAAAGAAGTCCCCAGATAAGGGAGGTGATGTGTACTTGGCAATATCCAGTACACAGTCAAATCAAGGTGTTTGGTTGATTGAATCAGGAGCATCCTTTTATATGACACCACATAGAGAATGGTTATGCGAGTATGAATGATATAATGGAGGTGATGTGTTCATGGGGGATGACTCGAAAACCAAAATTTTAGGACGAGGAAGAGTTCGAATGATACTGTAGTATGGGAGGAAAATAACCCTTCCAGGTGTGAAAGACATTTCAGGTTTGGAAAGAAACCTGATATCTATCAATAACATGAGTGGTGATGGAGTGCAGACTCTGCTTCAGAAGGATTCATGCAATATGGTCATAGGTGTGATGGTATTAATGGAAGGAGTTTGTATTGGAAACCTATATGATTTGTTAGGGAATATCAACAGGAATGGATGCAACAACATTGTTTCCCTTGAATTTGAATCGAATTCGGCTCAACTCGACCCAACTTGGGATGAGTCGGTACAAACCGAATCGAAAATACATGATAAATTCGACCTGACCATGATATGGAATGAGAGGATGGGAAACATTGGAGAAAAAGGACTTTGAGCTATGCACAAAAAATGTATGGTCAAAGGTTTTCCTGAATGTGGTTTAGAGGTCAATACAGGATGAAAGTCAGTACGAGACCTGGATCTCATATTGACTTCCATCCCATACTGACCTCTAAACCACATTTAGGAAAACCTTCGACCATACCTTTTCTATGCATAGCTCGAAGTAATTTTTCT
>SNQJ01S0009788.1:83668-124888 GCA_010110895.2 Picea sitchensis
TCGGTGAAAATTTTTCTACTGTGAAATGCCATGTCATCGGTGTTGCCCTTGCTTTCCTTCCTTCTGTCTATTGCTCAGTGTGTAGATTTCAAAACTTTCCAAACGATGGGAAAATTTGGATTTTTGGACTATATACCAACCATGCTTCCCCGACGTGAAAATGTCTAGGTAATATCTTCGTTTCTTTTTAACTTAAACTCTTAGCGGATTAAAATTCAAAATTTAGTTAAATTTCCACTATTTAAAAAAAAAAAAAATTATGTGCGGTGTGTTCGAGTTGTTTGGCTTGCATCGTTGTTGATACACCTTGAAAATTTAAAGGGTGCATCGAAAAAATGTCAAGTTTTTTATGGCGGTGCGTTTGTAAACATTAACGCACCGGGGCATACGTTTATCGACACACCACATACAATAATATAACAAATTTTTGGTTGTGAATCTAATTAACATTAATGCACCTGGGCATTACGTTAGAAGACACACCACATAAATCAGATATATTATTTTATGTGGTGCGTTGGTAAACGTATACACTGGTGCGTTAAATGCTTAAACAACGCACCACTGTAAAAAAATAGAGTATAAATGCCTAAGTACCATAAATATCAATTTTTAAAAAATTAGTTGTGCGGTGCATCACCTTTCCTACAAAGCACCAGTGCATGTCAGGAAAAGAATACTAACCACAAAAACAATTATTTTATTTTTATTTTTTTATGATGCTTTAATATTTTAAGTTTTTATTATTTTAGGTGGTGCATCAAATAACCTTCACTCACCGATGCGGTAAGGTTATACAACGCACCACATAAAATAATATAACAAATTTCATATGGTGCGTTAAGTTAAAAGGGGGCACTATCGATGATTCTCACAAGTAATGTACACACCGTGGATAGTGCTTGACTATTTTTGGGGCGCACCAATGAAGAAATTTACTTATTTTTGAAGGAATTTATTTTTCGTATTTATAAATAAATTTCTCATTTACTAGATTTTTTGTATGTTTTATGTACTAGGCTAATGTATTTCATATGTTAATTATGCAAAGAATCCAATGGAGAGAATAACAACAACAATAGGAGCAAGGGGTTGACCTGTACAATGTTGTACAGGATTGGGAGGTGAGGGAGAGGGAGAGGGATTTGTATCCTCTCCCTATGACTGTAGTGACCCATATCCTCTTGAGGAATGTAGACCTCCTTATATACTATGAGGAGGCTACATTCTTGAATGGGAAATCCAGGTTGTTGGTGGAGCTAATCTGTCAATGGGATGTCCATCGACAATAATTTTGTGTCCATCTTGATTAGTGGTACCATCCCACTGAGGAGAATATGTATTTTATCACTAGGATATCCAGGAGAGGGGATTATTTTCCTTAGTTCCCTGATGTCCCATTAGGTGTTGCAATAGATATTCAACTCATGTAATCTCAGATATATACTGGGTTTGATGTACTTTTCCTAGCTAATTTTCAGGTGTCTGGTGGAAAACTAATAATCATTTCTTTTGGTGTAGAGGAGGTTAGGTGCCTCTCACTATTAGTGATGACCATTGAAAACTTTACCAGTGATGGGAAGTGTATTAGTTGTCCTCTTTTGTATTATTTTATTCTTTGGTATAGAGGCTATGATGTGTTAGATGGTTTGCCATTTTTTTTCATCAGTTTTGTATAGTTGTAGATAGATGTTGGGCTATGATAGATTAGAGGGAGAACTTCCATTTTTCTTCAGAGTTGTTTTGTTTATTTTTTGAGAGGTTTCTGGAGATGAGGCCTACTTTTGTTTGTCATCATTTTAGGCCGATGACTCAGGTGCGAATGAACATGTGGGGAAATATTATTCCCAAGAGGGTCCAGTCAAATCTTTTAGCCATGATTTCCACTGACGAACTGGGGCTACTAGCTAGTGAGGCCGATCACATGTTCGTGATGGTGTCGTGTCCTTACGCGGGGTTGGATTGGAGAGGATGTTTGAAAATCCTCTTCACACTGGATGAGCCACCAAATGCTAGAGGTAATATTAGTGTTTTCTTAAAATTAATCTTGTTTCATCTTTTTGTCTTACTTAATTAGAATACAATTAATTCTAACACGTTCTTTAACTTGTTTTATTAAATTGTTTAATTAAACTATGTAATTGTTGTTGTGTACTATATATTTTTTAGATATTGGTACATTCGTTGGGGATGCACCTCCTTCCCGACTAGATGACGATGAGGAGATGATTCCTAAGGCCATGGAAGATCAGGGTCCACGGGTGCAGATACCTGGTTGAATCCTCCGTAGGCCAGATACTAGATTTAGGTTGGATTTGGGAAACCATCTCTATGCACTTTTACTTTAGGTGGGAGTATGGCCTGTGTTGATGTGAGACATCAGGGAAAATCCTATTCTCTTGGATATTTGGAGGGATATTCTGTGTGATATGATGCCTCTTATACATCATATCGCCAGAGCTGCCAGGATACTAACAACAAGGAAGGATCCCGATGATATGCACTCTTATTCCAGTACCCATTCGTATAGTACGCCATTGATTGATGAGGATGGTCGTGATCCTTCTCCACATCCTACTCGTCCGCCTTCACCTGACCCATATCATGAGTAGGAAACACCTAGTATTCCTCCTCCTTCTTCACCTCAACTAGATGAGAAGGAAACACCTATTCCTCCATCGCCTATTTCTAATCAGAGAGTCGACCAACCACTTCCTCATGACCATCCATCATCTTCTACTACAGACCATGCCTCCACAACTATTANTCATGTTGATGTACTTAATTTATATGTTGATTTTGTAGAAATTTAATGAAAAAATCAACAAGTAAATAATTTTTTCATGCACTTAGCAACCTAGAGATAACTGTCTTTTATGAAATATGAAATGTCTAAATCCACATTGATAAATTACCATAAGCAAAAATACACATTGCTAAGCAATTTAACAACAAAATAAACACAATCAACAACAACCATTCAACTCAGAAAAACTCAGAAATTTAGGCAATGTTAGGGAAAACCCCAATGTGGGGAAACCCAATGAGAGAGAGAGAGAGAGATCAGCTTTAGGAAAGTACATATCAGTAGCAATAAATACAATTTCCAGCAAGAGAAATCCACTTAAAACACACTAAAAAAACCCCCAAAATTCTTCCTCGAAAAATGTGCCAAGTCTATACTCTTGTATCAACTACCCAAAAATATGCACCTTGAAAGGTGTGCCCTCATTCTGTTGTATGGATTGATCTGTATGGCCCATCATCAAGAAAAATACTCAAAACAACATAAAAAATTGTGGCAATGCTACCTCGATTTCTATGCCTGCTTCCCCTTGTTGTACGAACTGTATAGATCCGTACAATATGGCCTCCAACAATAGAAAAATAACTTATCACTCAAACAAATATTTTCCCTTGGGATTTGTGCCCAATATACTTGAGAAATGCACCCTCTTTACTTCCCTAACTTCCCTCTCTCAAGCTTACTCGAAAATCTCTCTCAAATTCTTCCTCAATGTGTCTTGCACACTACCTAATGCATTCTCTTATAATCTGAAAGTGACCCTTCACATTCTCCAACCCTCAATCTAATGACCAAGATCTAATCATTCCTTTACAACATCAAGGTTCATGATTCATTCCCTCCAAAATAAATCACTTAAAAGATTAAAGTACATTTTCACTTTATAACATAAGTGCACTTTATGAAATAAAGTCACTTTAATATTAGAAGGTACACTTTATTAAAAATTCAGTTTAATAAAAGAACCAATTTATCACAACTTTATAAAAACCAATTACAAAGTCAAGTGTCTAGTAGTGTAGGTACAAGGTAACTCCTACATACAAGACACACATGCAGAGTACCTCCCGAGATAAAAATATAACACTCCCTCTTAGTGAGGTATGTACCCGCTGCCATCTACATCATCTGGTCCCATCACACTGTTCTTAGTAGGATATCCCTATGAAGCTGGAGCCATCATTAACACCTGAACATAAATCACACTAGAATATCTTCTCCTAACAACCACTCTCAACCCTGAGCTCTTAGGAAAATCCACTCCACCCTGAGCATCTGTTTCATCACACCAGCTGAGCCTCCTTCCGGTGCTCAGAAGAGACTCCCTCTCTTCTTGTGGAATGTAAGACTAAATCCTTGGGCCCACTACAGTCTCATAAACCTCCTTCTCCTCATTCGACGTTGAATCATATAATGATGGTTGTCCTCGCAACATGTACAACTTGACCACCTATTCACCAAATAGTTATGGTTCAATTGGCTCGACTCCCTCCCTGTATATAAAAACATGTGCCCTCTTGCACAATGTACAATATCCATCATCCTTCAAGGCCGAGACTGAGAGAAAGTTAAAACTCAACCCTGGAACAAAGAGAACTCCATTAAGCTCCAAGAATCCTCCATACTTGATTCATAATATAACCTTTCCAACTCCATATACAACTCATTACGTACCTCCTTCAATCTCCACCATTCGGTCAGGACCTGTCTCTTTGATAATAAGAAACAATCACGAGATTCTCGTCATGTGATAAGAGGCTTTGCGGTCAACAATACATCTGATATCACCCCCAAATCCTTCACTACCAACACTGGATACTAGAGTAACCAAAGAAAATTCCTTGGCATACTTGGAAGCAAAGTACTCCATGGATTTTGCAGTAGCTGTCTCAAGCCCCTCTTGTTCCATCTTCTTCTTCCTCCCAAAACAATGAGTAGTAAGGTTTCCCAACTGGTTACAATAATAACATATGATTTTACTCAAGTACCTCCCATAACTTCCTTTCTTCTTGCTCTTTGCAACAAGAGAAACATTCTCATCAACTCCATCTGTCTTCTGTCCACTACTCTAAGATCCATCCAGGATCTCCTCCTAAGTGAAATCGTACCACAAACTTCTCCAATCTGGAAGATGCTCACGACCCACCACACACTTCACAAAGACTTCCCATTCCTTGGTGAATCCTTTCAAGGCTATCCTCACCAAATCTGAATCTGATATGACCTCCCCAACTACAACCATCTCATATTTCACCTGAGCTACCTAGTTAATATAATAATACACACTGTCCCCCTTACCCATCTTGGTATCATGCAACTTATCCTTCGAGGCCATCTTCCGATTTTCAATCTTCGCCTCAAATAAGTTCTTAAGTGCATCCCACATCTCTTGGGTTGTCTTCTTCTTAGCCAAGTGTGCGATAAGGTGGTCCTTCAGCCCATCTAGAATAATCCTCTGAGCTTTGGCCTCCTTGACCTCATGCAAATCCAAAGTAATAGGATCTCCTGTGGGAGCCACAATAAAAGAACTGGCATAGTTCCAAATCTTGTTCTCCTAGAGAACAACTCACATTCAGACCTTCCACTGCAAATAGTTGGAAATTCCATCCAACTGATCCTTAAATGTAATGTATGCAACCATATTCCCTGTCAATGTTCAAAGGAAAAAAAAAAAAAAACATATTTCCCCCTTCAACCCTTTCCCAAAAGTCTCATTGTTCACTGTCACTCAGAGCCCAAGCTCTGATACCATGTAGAAATTTAATGACAAAATCAACAAGTAAATAATTATGCCATACACTTAGAAACCTAGAGATAATTGTCTAGTATGAACTCTGAAATGTCTAAACCCACATTCATAAATTACCATAAGAAAAAATACACATTTCTAAGCAATTTAGCAACAGAATAAACACAATGAACATCAACCATTCAACTCAGAAAAACTCAGAAATTTAGGCAATGCCAGGGAAAACCTCAATGTGGGGAAACCCAATGAGACAGAGAGAGATTTATTATTCAGCTTCAGGAAAATACATATCAACAACAATAAATACAATTTCCAGCAATAGAAATCCACTTACAACACAGTAAAACAACCCCCAAAATTCTACCTTGAAAAGCGTGCCAAGTTCGTATTGTTGTATGGACTACTCAAACATATGCACCTTGAAAATTTCCCTCAGTTTATTGTACAGATTGATATGTACGACCCAACAACAAGAAAAATAATCGAAACAACCTCAAAAATTGTGCCAATGCTGACTCGATTTTTGTGCCCTCTTCCCCTTGTTGTACAAAATGTACAGATCCATACAATATGGCCTCCAACAATAGAAAAATAACTTAGAACTCAAACATAAATGTTCCCTTGGGATTTGTGCCCAATATCTCTTGGGAAAGACACCCTCTTTGCTGCCCTAACTTCCCTCTCTCAAGCTTACTTGAAAATCTCTCTCAAACTCGTCCTCAATGTTTCTTGCACACTACCAAATGCATTCTCTTATAATTTGAAGGTGACCCTTCACCTTCTCCAACCCTAGATTTAATGGCCAAGATCTAATCTTTCCTTTACAAGATCAAGGGTAATGATTCATTCCCTCCAAAATAAATCACTTAAAATATTAAAGTACATTTTCACTTTATAACATAAGTGCACTTTATGAAATAAAGTCACTTTAATATTAGAAAGTACACTTTATTAAAAAGTCACTTTCATAAAATAACCACTTTATCACAACTTTATAAAAACCCATTACAAAGTCAAGTGTCTAGTAGTGTAGGTACAAGGTAACTCCTTCATACAAGGCACACTTGCGGAGTACCTCCCGAGCTAAAAATATAACATATTTTGATGTGTATATTGTTAGGTCATATTAGATATGTTTGTTAAATGTGCTTGATAGATGTGTATGTTATAACAATGTTCATTAGATGTGCATTTTTCCTATTGATCATGATGATGTACTTAAATAATTTATATGTTGATGTTGATGTGTACATTGTTAGGTCATGTTAGATATGTTTGTTAAATGTGCTTGATAGATGTGTATGTTAAATGATTCTTGTTAGATGTGTGTGATGATGATGTTAGACAATGTTTGTGTTTTGTTAGATGTGATCACAATGATAATGCCCTGTTAGATTATTAGATTTGTGTGATAGCTAATTAATAACATTTATATGTGGTATAGGTATATATAATTAGATTATGCTAGCGAATTTAAATGTGTGTTTTAGATGATGTTTATGTTTGTTAGATGGTTATCGTCATAGTGTTTTTTTCTTATTAAATTATCTTTATTATAGATTATGTATTGGTGAACGTACATCCAAATTATATATATGAAACAGAAAGACTTAATTTAAATAAAAAAATGCAAAGATATTTTTATAAATTACAAAGTTCAATATGGTTGAAACTATAGTTGTAAAATTACCACAAAGATTTTTCTATTGCATATATAGTTCAAACATATTCATTCCAACTAATTTTTTTTTTAAAAAACAAATTACATATGAATAAATGTTATTTTCCATTGTACTATTTACTCTTTTTGAAAAGACTCTTCTACACTAAAAAATGTTATTATAAAAAGTTATGATCTCCAATGATAAGCATTCTATTGGACCTAAAATTTCCTGGATGCAAACCTTACTATTGTTATTTTGGTCATTTTAAAACTTTATATGGAGAAAGTAGAATTTCATATCGCATTAAAAATTCAACTGGTTTCACATTTTCAGGATTTCACAATCGGAAATACTTATTTTTAAGTGTAAAAAGCTTTGTGAATCTTACCAATTATACAAAATGCCAAATATAAAATGTTTGGAGAAATGTTTCTAAAATCATGTTGTTATGACTTTATAATGAAAATAGTTCTTAAAATTTTATATTAAACATGCAACGACATAAAAATATCTTCAAATAAAAATATAAAATTCTATTTCGATCAATTGTTCCATGCAATAACAAATAATTTGAAATACAAACACATTACGCATAAAACTGATTGTTAACCAACTATTGTTCAAAGATGTGTTATAATTAACTTTGCATTTCCTCCATCACAAGATGAACAAAAAACAATATAAATAGAAAAATAAAGATAACAAAAAGATACAACAGTAGTATAAATGGAGAAATAAAACATGTACATATCACTCTCCATTGTCATCACCCTGATTATCTTCACCGCTTGGAATTATAACATTGATGTTCTCAAAAACTTATTTTAATCTAGGGCCGTGTCTTAATAGGAACCACCAATCCCTATCCAACACATGGGTTAAAAAACACTTGTTTGAAGTGTTTTGGGAAAAGATAAGGCTCCTTAGCTTCATCCCACATCTTTCTAGAGTTGATACATATCAACCCACTATTGCAATCTTCCTTTAAGGAAGAGAAGTCCACTTGAATGATCTCTTGTATCTTTCCAATGTAACCTAACTTCCCTTGTATTATATTTTGATCATTGTGGCTAGCAGGATTAGATTGGCCGAACTCAACTTCCAATCCACAGTCTTGTGTTATTTGTCCATCATCGACATCCTGTGTGCGGAAATCATGTCCATATGCCCACATAGATGGGAACAAATGAACATATAAAAAAGTGAAAAAATCACAGTGTCATGTGTCTAATAACCCAACCAATAAAATATAAATATAGATGTTACAATTCAAAGGTGCATTATGAAGTTAAAAATGTACAAAAAGAGATTATTACTGAGTTGTTGCACCCAATCCCTATGTTTAGTGCATTTTCTTCATCAAGCGGGTAACGACTGAATGCATTGTATTTCTCTTTGACTTGGTCAAAAACCCAACTGTTGGGGCATATCATTGGCACATTTTCTCTTAAATGATTAGGATAAGGCATGCTTCTACCATTCAACTATCTGAATTCTTTTCTATCACTTTCCCATTTTCTCCTCTTTTGTTTGTATAATGCGAACCATGACTGTGTTTCCACCAAATTGTAAAGAATGAATTTATTGATGGCATCAATTTCTGAATTCGTTGATGTATGTATTCATGCAATCAAACTGACATATAGTACATATGAGATCAAATTATACATTATGAATTTCATTGTGAATAGTTACTGTGTAGAAATTTGACAAACGATAAGTCACTTACTCTTTATCAAACAATTTTTTTCCATTGATTTGGAGAATATCCCTTTCTCTTTTTTCTTCATCCCTTTTGTCGTCCCAAATCACCACACCGGGTGTGTTTTCAATATGCTTGATATACTCACTCGCATAATAGAAAGACTCATATGATATGTACCCCTATGCCATATACCCCTCAAGTTTTTCCCTTTGTAAAACAAATTCTTTCAGTTTCTTCATGTACCTCTCTAAGAAGAACATAAAAAAAATATATACCACTCCGAAAAATTCAACCTCATCTACGAGGTGAATTAGAATATGAACCTATAAGTCCATGAAACTTGTCGAAAATTCCTTATCAAACATACAAACAATCTCAGTTGTCTTTTGACGTCACTATGGAATGCTAGCTTTATGAATCTCCTTTGATGTGATCCAACATATGAATGCAGATAATTTTCCCCGGGGAATTCATGGTTCACAGACCCACGCACGAGCAGAAGACAATGACACTACAAAGTAAACACATACAAAATTAATTTTGTTTTATCCCATGGAATAAAAATAAAAATAAAAAAATAAAATCATGTTTTTGACATACATAGTCTTAGAAGGTTCAAATGGTCATGTGAATTCAACCTCAACAAACATTCTTGCAAAGTGAAGCTATTTCATAGTGAATACCCATATAAAGAAGGCACCTCCACACCTAATATAACTTTTTTTTCCAAAGAAAGATCATATTTCTTGAAAATCCATGGGACATCACCTTCTTTGAAAGACCAAGAGGGACCAACCTCTCCTCTACTTTCTTGTCTTGGCCAATGTTTCATTTTAGTTTTTGAAGAAACAATATCTCTCCTAAAAACCATTGTGTCACTTTATTTTGATGATATGTGCCTCCATATAAAAGATGAAACATTTTTAAATATATGCATGGGATCTAGTAAGTGGGAAATCTTAAGATGATCCCAATATGGGAGCTCATAAAAGACATATTTCATTTTCATCCCAATGTGAAATTTCTCAACATAGGTGTCGAATAATTATGTATCATCGAACATAGGCTACCCATTTGAATCCAACATTTTTGTAATATCCTTCTCCTTCTCTCTCTCATATTCTCTAATCCATTATGATGGTGCCATTATTGTAGGCATGTGGGTTATCTCTAGTTTACCTTTGAAAGATGTTTCTCTTCTATAAGGGTGTTGTTCTGGGAGGAATACACTAGAGTAGTCATACACTAGATTTTGTAGGCCATTGGATCACCTAGCCATCTAAGAAGGTCCACAACATTTACATCCATGATACCCTTTTGTTACAAGACCTGCAAAATTGTTAATGTATACAGAGAACGTTAGCGTTGAAGATCAGAACAATTGCAATGAATTAAATATGCCAAAAAATATTGTTGTGCATATAAACAAATCAATAAACATGTAATTTACCAGAGAAAACTCTTAATATTGGATAATCATGTGTGTTGTAAGAACATGTGTCATAAAATGTAAAACTCCTCTCTCTTGTGATGGTTCTTTGTATATCGTATACATGTATCCCATCCCATAATTCCTTCAATTCATCTACCAATGGTTGTAGGTAGACATCCATATTTTTCACTTGTCTTCTACCAGGGACTATAAGAGACAACATAAGATGTTCATTATTCATGGACAACCATGGGAGGATATTGTTATTGATCACTACTACATGCCAAACATAATAATTGGTGTTTTGGAGGGAATATGGGATGACGCCATCTGTGGCTATGCTGAGTCGTAGAATTCATATTTCATCCTTGAATTTTTTGGGCCATGCATCCTCTATATTCTTCATGGATATTGAGTCTATTGGGATTCACATAACACCAAATCACTTATGTGCGAGGCATGCCATCCCTGCAACATAGCTAATTCTTTGCAACGAAATAGCCTTTGAATCCTTGGGATGATAGGCATGTGCCTCAATATCTTAGGAGGAGGACCATGTGATTTTCCCTTTTTATTTGATTTATGGTTCCTTTCATACCCACATTTCATACA
Source organism: Picea sitchensis (assembly GCA_010110895.2). NCBI lineage: Eukaryota > Viridiplantae > Streptophyta > Pinopsida > Pinales > Pinaceae > Picea > Picea sitchensis. The sequence continues at coordinate 94,637 of SNQJ01S0009788.1, forward strand.
TATCTTTTTTTCTTCATATTCTCATCTATATAGAATACAATCATTCAGACATGCATGATATGATATGTACTCAACACGCGACATTTTCAACATTCGCTTTTCCTCTTCGCAGCTACCGGGAAATACATTATCACTCAAAATAACCTTATCTTTGAATAACCTGCAATTAGTGAGAAACATAAATGTACAATGTCATTTAACATTCATAAAATTGATCATTTTTAATGTTGATTCTGTGACAATATTTCTCAAAATATAAGGGACTTGATGGCCAGTTACCTCAATATTGTTGAGAAACATGCGTTCGACATGACAAACTTTTATTTCAAGTTGTACAGTAACATTGTTGTCCTCAGTTGGGTAGAATTTGATCGATTAGGTCCAAGGAGAGGGGTGGTGGAAGCTGATTTCATGCTTTCAAAAAGACATCAGTGATATGAGAATCATCCCCTAGCTCATCGTTCTGGAATGAATATAACAACATTGTCTACATGGAAGTAGTATCCCATAAATAGTCATCCATACCAACCTCTATTTCATTGACTCCATTGCGGACTTGTGAAGAACTACTATTGTTGTAGTCATTCTGAATTGGTGAATCTAGACATAGTGGGAATTGAATAGGTGGTTGATTCAACCATTCTTGGTATGCTTCCTCTTTGAGTTGTAATCTGATTGAAATTCTGTCGATTTGAAATTGTAGTGGTGTGCAACAAAAGATGATAGGTAGGTTGTGTTCACGCTTGAAATCATAATGATGAATACTGCCCGCAAATGGTTGCTAAGCTCTATTATTGATTTATGATAATAATAATTAACTAATAGCTGGGACCCCCTTGTAGACTAGAGGTTCTATGATGGATGTGTTACGCTTATTTTGATGTTGTTATGATGTTGCCTACATAGTCTTCTACAGTTGATGATGCAAGTCTTGGTTTCATTCATTATGACAACATGGTTGGTTGATATATTATTGCTAAATGTTGTTGATGATCACTCGCAATACAAGGAAGTTCTATGGATATAGGGATTATTTTGTTTGATAGGTTCATGATCTTGCCTTTAAAATATCAAGGGTCATGATTCATTCCCTCAAAAATAAATCACTTAAAATATTAAAGTACATTTTCACTTTATAACATAAGTCCACTTTATGAAATAAAGTCACTTTAATATTAGAAGGTACACTTTATTAAAAAGTCACTTTAATAAAAGAACCACTTTATCACAACTTTATAAAAACCAATTACAAAGTCAAGTGTCTAGTAGTGTAGGTACAAGGTAACTCCTACATACAAGACACACATGTGGAGTACCTCCCGAGCTAAAAAGATAACACTCCCTCTTAGTGAGGTATGTACTTGATTCCATATCCATCATCGGGTCCCATCACACTGTTCTCAGTAGGATCTCCCTATGAATCTAGAGCCATACTTAACACCTGCACATAAATCGAACTAGAATATCTTCTCTAGAAAACGACTATGAACCATAAGCTCCTAGGAGAATCCACTCCACCCTCAACATCGGTTCGATCACACCATCTAAGGCTCATGTTGGTGCTCAAAAGAGACTCCCTCTCTTCTCTTGGAATGAAAGATTGAATATTTGGTCTCACTGAAGGCTTAGGAACCTCTTGCTCCTTAGCCAACGTTGAATCATATCCTGATGGTTGTCCTCCTAAAATGTACAACCTGCCCACCCGATCACCAATTAGTTGTGGTTCAATTGGGTCCACTCCCTCCCTGTAGATAAAAACATGTCCCCTCTTGAACAATGTGCAATATTCGTCATCCTTATAGGCCGAGACTGAGAGAAAGTTAACCCTCAACCCTGGAATCAAGAGAACTCCATCAAGCTCCAAGAATCTTCCATACTCAAGTCAAAATCTAACCTTTCCAAATCCATGTACAACTCATGACATACCTCCTTCAATCTCCACCAGTCGGTCAGGACCTGTCTCTGTGATAATAAGGAATAATCACAAGATTCTCATCATGTGACAAGAGGCTCCGCGATCAACAATACATCTGATATCACCTCCAAATCCTCCACTACCGACACTGAATACTAGAGTAACCAAAGAAAATTCCTTGGCATACTTGGAAGCAAAGTACTCCATGGATTTTGCAGTCGCTGTCTCAAGCCCCTCTTGTTCCATCTTCTTCTTCTTCCTCCTAGGACAATGAGTAGCAAGGTTTCCCAACTGGTTACAACAATAACATATGACTTTACTCAAGTCCCTCCCATAACTTCCTTTCTTATTGCTCTTTGCAATAAGAGAAACATTCTCATCAGCTCCATTTGTATTCTTTCCACTAATCTAAGATCCTCCCCGGATCTCCTCCTAAGTGAAATCGTCCCATAGTCGGCTCCAATATGGAATATGCTCACGCCCCACCACACACTTCACGAAGACTTCCCATTCCTTGGTGAATCCTTTCAAGGCTATCCTCACCAAATCTGAATCTGATATGACCTCCCCAACTACAACCATCTCATCTTTGAGTTGAGATACCTAGGTAAGATAAGAAGACACACTCTCCCCCTTACCGATCTTGGTATCATGCAACTTATCCTTCAAGGCCATCTTTTGATTTTCATTCTTCGCCTCAAATAAGTTCTTAAGTGCATCCCACATCTCTTGTGATGTCTTCTTCTTAGCCAAGTGTGGGATAAGGTGGTCCTTCACCCCATCCATAATAATCCTCTGAGATTTTTCCTCCTTGACCTCATGCAAATCCAAAGAAACATGATCTTTTGTGGGAGCCACAACAACAAAAATGACATAGTTCCAAATATTGTTCTCCTTGAGAACAACTCACATTCAGACCTTCCACTGCAAATAGTTGGAAATGTCATCAAACCATTCCTCAAATATAATGCATGAAACTATATTCCCTGTCATTTTTCAAAGGAAAACAAACAACATATTTCCCCCTTAAACCCTTTCCCAAAAGTCTCACTGTTCACTGTCACTCAGAGCCCAAGCTCTGATACCATGTAGAAATTTAATGACAAAATCAAGAAGTAAATAATTATGTCATACACTTAGAAACCTAGAGATAATTGTCTTGTATGAACTCTGAAATGTCTAAACCCACATTCATAAATTACCATAAGCAAAAATACACATTTATGAGCAATTTAGCAGCAAAATAAACACAATGAACATCAACCATTCAACTCATAAAAACTCAGAAATTTAGGCAATGCCAGGGAAAAATCCAATCTGGGGAAACCAAATGAGAGAGAGAGAGATTTATTATTTAGCTTCAGGAAAGTACATATCAACAACAATAAATACAATTTCCATAAAGAGAAATCCACTTATAGCACATTAAAACAACCCCCAAAATTCTACCTTGAAAATCGTGCCAAGTCCGTATTGTTGTATTGCCTACCCAAAAATCTGTACCTTGAAAAGTGTGCCCTCAGTCTGTTGTACAGATTGATATGTACAACCCAACAACAAGAAAATACTCAAAACAACCTCGAAAACCATGCCAATGTTGCCTCGTTTTTTGTGCCCTCTTCCCCTTGTTGTATGAACTGTACAGATCCATACAGTACGTCCTCCAACAACAAAAAAATAACTCAGTACTCAAACATAAATGTTCCCTTGCGATTTGTACCCAATATCTCTTGGGAAAGACACCCTCTTTGCTGCCCTAACTTCCCTCTCTCAAGCTTACTCGAAAATATCTCTCAAACTCTTCCTCGATGTGTTTTGCACACTACCAAATGCATTCTCTTATAATATGAAAGTGACCCTTCACCTTCTCCAACCCTAGATTTAATGATCAATATCTAATCTTTCCTTTACAAGATCAAGGGTAATGATTCATTCCCTCCAAAATAAATCACTTAAAATATTAAAGTACATTTTCACTTTATAACATAAGTGCACTTTATGAAATAAAGTCACTTTAATATTAAAAGGTACACTTTATTAAAAATTCACTTTCATAAAATAACCACTTTATCACAACTTTATAAAAACCCATTACAAAGTCAAGTGTCTAGTAGTGTAGGTACAAGGTAACTCCTGCATACAAGACACACTTGCGGAGTACCTCCCGAGCTAAAAAGATAACATATTTTGATGTGTATATTGTTAGGGCATGTTAGATATGTTTGTTAAATGTGCTTGATAGATGTTTATGTTATAACAATGTTCATTAGATGTGCATTTTTCCTATTGATCATGATGATGTACTTAAATAATTTATATGTTAATGTTGATGTGTATATTGTTAGGTCATGTTATATATGTTTGTTAAATGTGCTGGATAGATATGTATGTTAAATGATTCTTGTTAGATGTGTGTGATGATGATGTTAGACAATGTTTGTGTTTTGTTAGATGTGATCACAATGATAATGCCCTATTAGATTATTAGATTTGTGTTCTACCTAATTAATAACATTTATATGCGGTATAGGTATATATAATTAGATTATGCTAGCGAATTTAAATGTGTATTTTAGATGATGTTTATGTTTGTTAGATGGTTATAGTCACAATTTTTTTTCTTATTAAATTACCTTTATTATAGATTATGTATTGGTGAACTTATATCCAAATTATATATATGAAACATAAAGACTTAATTTAAATAAAAAATGCAAAGATATTTTTATAAATTACAAAATTCACTATGGTTGAAACTTTAATTCTAAAATTACCACAAAGAGTTTTCTATTGCATAGATAGTTCATACATATTCATTCTAACTAAATTCGTTTTCAAAAAACAAATTACATATGAATAAATGTTATTTTGGATTGTACTATTTACTCTTTTTGAAAAAACTCTTCTACACTAAAAAATTGTTATTATAAAAAGTTATAATCTCCAATGATAAGCATTCTATTGGCCCTAAAATTTTATGGATGCAAATCTTCCGATTGTTATTTTTGTCATTTTAAAACTTTATATGGAGAAAGTAGAATTTCATATCCCATTAAAAATTCAGTTGGTTTCACATTTTCATGATTTCACAATTGAAAACACTTATTTTTAAGTGTAAAAAGCTTTGTGAATCTTACCAATTATACAAAATGCCAACTATAAAATATTTGGAGAATTTTTTCTAAAAGCATGTTTTTATGACTTTATTATGAAAAAAATTCTTAAAATTTTATATTAAACATGCAACCACATAAAAATATCTTTAAATAACAATATAAAATTATATTCAATCAATTGTTCCACGCAATAACAAATAATTTGAAATACAAACACATTACACGTAAAACTGATTGTTAACCAACTATTGTTCAAAGATTTGTTATAATTAACTTTTCATTTCCTCCATCATAAGATGAACAAAAAACAATATAAATAGAAAAATAAAGATAACAAAAGGATACAACAATAGTATAAATGGAGAAAAAAAACATGTACATATCACTCTCCGTTGTCATCAGCCTGACTATCTTCATCGCTTGGAATGATAACACTGATGTTCTCAAAAACATGTTTTAATCTAGGGTCGTGTCTTAATACAAACTACCAATCCCTATCCAACACATGGGTTAAAAAACACTTGTTTCAATTGTTTTGGGAAAACATAAGGCTCCTTAGCTTCATCCCACATCTTTCTAGAGTTGATGCATATCAACCCACTATTGCGATCTTCCTTTACATTATTTCGATCATAGGTGTCCAACTACTTTCACTGAAAAATAACACATTGGAAAGAAGAGAAGTCCACTTGAATGATCTCTTGTATCTTTCCAATCTAACCTAACTTCCCTCGTATTATATTTTGATCATGGTGGCTAGCAGGATTAGATTGGTCAAACTCAACTTCCACTCCACATTCTTGTGTCATCTGTCCATCATCGACATTCTCTGTGCGAAAATCATGTCCATATGCCCACATATATGGGAACAAATGAACCTATAAAAAGTGAAAAAATCACAGTGTCATGTGTCTAATAACCCAACCAATAAAATATAAATATAGATGTTACAATTCAATGGTGCATTATGAAGTTAAAAATGTAAACGAAGAGATCATTACCAAGTTGTTGCACCCAATCCCTATGTTTAGTGCATCTTCTTCATCAAGTGGGTAACGACCAGATGCACTTTATTTCTCTCTGACTTGCTCAAAAACCCAACTGTTGGGGCATATCATTGGAAAATTTTCTCTTAAATGATTAGGATAAGACATGCTTCTACCATTCAACTATCTGAATTCTTTCCTATCACTGCCCCATTTACTCCTCTTATGTTTGTACAATGCGAACCATGACTGTGTTTCCACCGAATTGTAAAGAATGAATTTATTGATGGCATAAATTTCTGAATTCATTGATGTATATATTCATGCAATCAAATTGACATATAGTACATATGAGATCAAATTATACATTTTAAATTTCAGTGTGAATAGTTACTGTGTAGAAATTTGACAAACGATAAGTCACTTACTCTTTATCAAGCACTTTTTTTCCATTCATTTGGAGAATATCCCCTTCTCTTTTGTCATCCCAAATCACCACACCTGGTGTGTTTTCGATATGGTTGATATACTCACTCTCATAATAGAAAGACTCATATGATATGTACCCCTATGCCATATACCCCTCGCGTTTTTACCTTTGTCAAACAAATCCTTTCAATTTCTTCATGTACCTCTCTAAGAAGAACATCTAAAGAAAAGCTACCACTCCGACTAATTAAACCTCATCTATGAGGTGAATTAGAATATGAACCTAAAAGTCCATGAAATCATCGACAATTCCTTATCAAACATACAAACAATCTCAACTATCTCTTGATGTCGCTATGGAATGTTATCCATATGAATATCCTTTGATGTGATCCAACGTACAAATGCAGATAATTTAGATATGGAATTTCATAGGTTTTGGGTGAAGTCATGGTTCACAGACCCACACACGAGCAAAGGATAATGACACTACAAATTAAACACATACAAAATTAATTTTGTTTTATCCCATGGAATAAAAATTAAAAAAAATAATAAAATCATGTTTTTGACATACATACTCTTAGAAGGTTCAAATGGTTATGTGATTTCAACCCTGACAAATGGTGTTTCAAAGTGAAGTTGCGTCATAGTGAAGACCCATATAAAGAAGACACCTTCACACCCAATATAACTTTCTTTGCCAAGGAAATATCATATTTCTTGAAAATCCATGGGACATCACCTTATTTGAAAGACCAAGAGGGACCAACCTCTCCTCTACTTTATTGTCTTGGCCAATGTTTCTTTTTAGTTTTTGAAGAAACAATATCTCTCCTAAAATCCATTGTGTCACTTTATTTTGATGATATGTGCCTCCATAAATAAGATGAAACATTTTTAAATATATGCATGAGATCTAGTAAGTGGGAAATCTTAAGATGATCCCAATACGGGAGCTCATAAAAGACATATTTCATTTTCATCCCAATGGGAAATTTCTCAACACAGGTGTCTAAGAAGTATGTATCATCGAACATAGGCTCCCCATTTGAATCAAACATTTATGTAATATCCTTCTCCTTCTCTCTCTCTCATATTCTCTAAGCCATTCTGATGGTGCCATTATTGTACACGTGTGGGTTCTCTCTAGTTTACCATTGAAAGAAGATGTTTCTCTTCTATAAGGGTGTTGTTCTGGGAGGAATACACTAGAGTAGTCGTACACTGTATTTTGTAGCTGGTTGGATCACCTAGCCTTCAAAGAAGGTCCACAACATTTACATCCATGATACCCTTTTGTTACAAGACCTGCAAAATTATTAATGTATACATAGAACATTAGCGTCGAATATCAGAACAATTGCAGTGAATTAAACATGCCAAAAAATATTGTTACACATATAAACAAATCAATAAACATGTAATTTACCAAAGAAAAATCCTAATATTGGATAATCATGTGTGATGTAAGAACATGTGCCATACAACGTAAAATTCCTCTCTGTTGTGATGGGTCTTGATACATTGTATACATGTATCCCTTCCCATAATTCCTTCAATTAATATACCAATGGTTGTAGGCAGACATCCATATTTTTCACTTGTCTTCTACCAGGGACTATAAGAGACAACATCAGATGTTAATTATTTATGGAAAACCATGGGAGGATATTGTTATTGATCACTACTACAGGCCAAACATAATAGTTGGTGTTTTGGAGGGAATATGGGATGACGCCATCTGTGGTTATGCTGAGTCGTAGACTTCATATTTCATTCTTGAATTTTCTAGGCCATGTATCCTCTATATGCTTCATGGCTATTGAGTCTGTTGGGATTCACATAACGCCGACTCACTTCTGTGTGAGGCATGTCATCCCTGCAACATAGCTAATTCTTTGCAATGAAAGAGCCTTTGAATCCTTGGGATTATAGGCATGTGCCTCAATATATTACGAGGAGGACCATGTGATTTTCCCTTTTTATGTGATTTATGGTTCCTTTCATACCCACATTTCACACATATATTTTTGTCTTCATATTCTCCTCTATATAGAATACAATCATTCAAACATGCATGATATGATATGTACTCAACACCCGACATTTTCAACATCTTGTTTTCCTCTTTGCAACTATCAGGAAATAAATTATCACTCAAAAGAACCTTATCTTTGAATAACCTACAGTTAGTAGGAAATATAAATAAACAATGTCATTTAACATTCATAAAATCAATCGTTTTTAATGTTGATTGCGTGACAATATTTCTCTAAATATAAGGGACTTGATGGTTAGTTACCTCAATATTGTTTAGAAACATGCGTTTGACATGCCAAACGTTTATTTCAAGTTGTATAGTAACATTGTTGTCCCTAGCTGGGTAGACTTTGATCGGTTAGGTCCAAAGAGAGGGGTGGTGGAAGCTAATTTTGAGGTTTCAAAAAGGCATCATTGATATGAGAATCACCCCCTAGCTCATCGTTCTGGAATGAATATAAAAACATTGTCTTCCTGGCATTAGTATCCCATAAATATTCATCCATACCAACCTTTATTTCATTGACTCAATTGCCAACTTGTGAATAACTACTATTGTTGTAGTCATTCCTAATTGGTGAATCTAGACATAATGGAAATTGAATAGGTGGTTGATTCAACCATTCTTGGTATGATTCCTCTCTGAGTTGTGCTCTTATTGCGATTCTGTAGATTTTACATTGTAGTGGGGTGCAATAGAAGATGATAGGTAGGTCATGTTGACGCTTGAAATCACAATGATGGATACTGCCCGCAAATGGTTGCTAAGCTCTATTATTTATTTATGATAATAATAATAATTAATTAGTAGGTGGGACCCCCTTGTAGACTAGATGCCCTATGATGGATGTGTTATGCTTATATGTTTGATTTTGTTATGATGTTTCCTACACATTCTTCTATAGTTGATGATGCAAGTCTTGGTTTCATTCGTTTTACCTGCATTAGTATCCCATAAATATTCATCCATACCAACCTTTATTTCATTGAATCCACTACAAACTTATGAAGAACTACTATTGTAGTAGTCATTACTAATTGGTGAATCTAGACATAATGGAAATTGAATAGGTGGTTGATCTGATCCATTCTTGGTATGATTCCTCTCCTAGTTGTTCTCTTATTGTGGACTTCTCTCAATTTTACATTGTAGTGGTGTGCAACGAAAGATGATAGGTAGGTCATGTGCTTGACGCTTGGAAATCACAATGATGGATAACGGCCCAAGAAATGGTTGCTAAGCCTCTATTATTTATTTTATGATAATAATAATTAATTAGTAGGTGGACCCCTGGTAGACTATTAGATGTCCTATGATGGATGTGTTATGTTTATATGTTTGTTGTTGTTATGATGTTTCATACATCTTTCAGTATAGTTGATGATGCAAGTCTGGTTCTCTATCTGCTATGACAAATACTCATTGTCTGATATATTATTGCTAAATGTTGTTGATGATCACTCACAATACAAGGGAGTGCTATGGATATAGGGATTATTTTGTTTGATAGGTGTTATGTTATGTATTAAACATTGGTTTTTATTATATATATATATATATATATATATATATATATATATATATATATAAAGGATGAGATGGAGCTCAAAAAAGAGGAAAAACTATGGATAAGTCCTAAGATTATTTTCGGTAAAGGATATTGCAAAAGGGATTATATATAAACCTTAAGGTATATATAATAGTGACAAATGAAAGGTGATGGACCTAGTTTCTAGAATATGTGCTTTGGTTAAAAATATTTTATGTAAAGCATATATGGTAGAGTTTAACATATGGTATTTGTTAAAGTTTGGATATGATTCGGGTGGCACACTATGCAATGGATATTGCAATCGATTAGTTGTTGAGTTAATGGTTGATGTTATGGTAATGGGTTTGCTCGTATGTTGAAATTGAATAGGGCCAGGTGAGGAAGCGACGTGCATTTACTGCACACCACTCCAAACCACCCTTGAGCCTGTCACCCTAGCCATAGTTGAATTTGTCTCTGGTGGTTGTGAAAGCTCTGCGATTTCAAGTTTTGAAAGGGAAAACACAATCAAACTCAACCCTCAAGGTGATTGTTTTAGGTATGGATCCTTTAATTTCCATCCATGATGGTCCCTATGTATTATGAATCAATTTGTTGGCTCAGGATTGCATGAGTTCTATGTTTTTCTTGAGTTTCGACTATGTATCAATGCTATGTTTATGGTTTTCTCTACGAATAATTTGGACTGTTGGCGTTTAAAAAGTAAATAATGGGTTTTATTGCGTGGATAGCCTGTACTTGATTTTTTTTTTTGGGTGAAAAACATGTCAGCCAGCTTGGGGTTTCACTCTGGTTCTCTGTGGAAAATATGATAATGCTGCAACAATCTCTTAGTTCTATTTGTGCGGTTGTTTACCACCGATCTGGGTATTATTTGTTGTCACCCCCTTTTCGCCTTGGTTGTTGTTGTGATTCGTTCCTCCAGGTTGCAATGCAACTGTCAACAGTGGCACTGTTCTTTCTTTGTTTGGTCGAGCCCCAAGCTATTGTTTTTTATGGCATTTACTTCTCATCACTATTGTTGAATGAATAACATAATTGGGTCTTGGTCATCACCTAATTATTTAAATGGAAGTTCATATTGTTTTTAGTTGGCCATAGGTTGTGCTTGAGCACATCATGGTTGTGTGCTCAGGTAGTTTTACACATTTTTTTTAAGCGTTTTCTCCTCTCATCTCTGTTGCAGTGGCTAACTAATATGTTGGTAACCCTCACTGTCAAGTTGTTTTTGAAGTTTATAATGCCTGTAGTGTTTGGAAAGGGCACGGTCTCTCTATGGTTTCGAGGATTCTTCCTTGTCTTATCCAACTCTCATTACCTCTCTGTAATAAAAATTTTAAAGAGCCTGACTTGTTTCTATTTCTCCTCAGGCACCTTTTGGTTCTGTCAAGATTTTGGGTTACAGGTTAAATGAATGTGGTGATTTAAAAAAAAAGCACAGTCTCTCTGTCTTCAAAGACCATCTCTTAATCGAGTCTCTATATTTCCTCTCTGTAATAAATTTGTTTGAAAAAGAAAAGGGTATGGGTTATCTACATCCTCAAGAACTTTCCATTTGGTCGATTATGATTATTCCATTCATTTTTGTGTTAAAACCTAGCATGATCATGATCCCATTTAAGTTTAAAAGGCACTTGTGTGTGATTGTTCCATAAAACATGATCTTGGTACTGTCAAGATTAAAGGAGACACATGTGTGTGATATGGTTATGTTCTCCACACGCATTATATGGCTCTGTCTTTTATTGAGCACTTCTTTTATAGGGAAGTCTATACATTCTTAATGCAAATGGATATCAAGCTCAGATCTACATGTTTTTGGTTAAATACTATTGTCGGATTAGGATTGGTGTGGATTATATTGTTGAGGACTTGCATGTGATTAAATCGGGCTTGATTATTGTTTGGATGACAATGGATTGTGTTAGCCAGTGTTGGAAAGTCGATTGTTGATGGTTAATACTGGGTTGATGATTATTTGATTTCCAGGGATGAATATTGGATATGGATATTTGGAATCACAGTGCGTATTATATTTTTTTTTAAAAGCGAAAAAATTTAACTTTGAAATATTAAGGACTGTGGCTCTAATGGTTATGATGTTGCTGTGGAAGTGGCAATGATATTTGCATTATCGTATAAGATGCAAAGATTGATGTAATTGAAGAATTATGGGCAATTGACTTGTTTCTTTTATTGAATTCAACAAGCATTTTGTCTACAATTAAGGAACAGTTAAATGATTTTGGTCTTAAAAGTGAATGTTTTTTTATTGTAGTTGGAACAGAGTTATGGTTGTTGTTTGATTTGATTTATTTTTGTGAACAATATCCGTATTATTCCCTCTCATATGCTCACTTTTTCTCTCATTATACCCCCCTCACGATTCCAATTTCATTTTTACATGCTCTGTTCTATAAAATAAATTAAACACTATGTATGGCAATGGTAAAGATGTGACACAGAAATAGGTGGCACCTAATATATTTTGGTATTGATTGCACAACTAATTATTTAATGAATTGTTGATCAGTACTCATGTTCTTACTCCCTGTCATGATATCACTTTTTCTTTCATTACAATCCCTCTAGATATCCCATGAACCATATTTCACTCCTCATTTGAAGATTATTAAATAATTTTTATGGATTGGATTGTGTGGGTCTTATGTAAATTTCTGAGCCAAAATTTGTTTCATATAAAGAGAATGTCATGTATGGTTGGTTAATAGTTAGTTGCTAATAAATTGTTGCATACAGGATGAGTTTCTTCAACAGAGGCATTCATGGCAGAAACAATAGGGGAAGAGGTAACTGGAACATAGGGCCTAGAAGGCCTAGAATCTCAATTCATTTTGATGTTGATCCTTAGGATTTGAACCATATTTTTCAAGATGGGTTCTTCAATTGTATTGGGAAAGGGATAATTCATCCTAGACCAGAGAGGCCTCCCTTCCAACCCCAAAATATTTTCGGTATCCCTGTGCCTCCCCATGTATCTATGCAACTAGAAGTTCTTGAAAATGATGGATGGTAGAAGATTGGTCATTCATCAATCTCCCACTATCGTGGCTGGCCCAACTTTCCATTTCCTCCTCCTCCTCCACCTATAAACCCAAACTATCAAATTTCTCCTGCACACTCACCTGTTCAGTCCTCCCATGCTAGAAAACGACTTAAAATTGAGGCTCCCCATGTGAAAGACAAAGATAAAGTTGTTTCTTCCCCCTCATCTCCCTCAAGTGACTCAGAAAAATCAATGTCCTCCCGTATGAACCTAAGGGACGATTGTTCCCATTTTATTAGTGAGATTAATCCTTAAGGTTCAAATCGACCTAAGGCTAATTCTGGGAAATCCAAAGGAGACAATAGTGACAAAAGAAGGATTGCCTCTCAAAGTGGAAAATATGGATTTTGATATATGTGTTTATGGTTGATTTGTTGAAGACAATGGACTCCATAAATTTTTGGACAACAAGCTATTTTTTTGGGATAATGTTATTATTACATGTTTTGGATATAAATTGAAATATTTCTGATATTTAAATTTCAAATTTTGGAAATAATTTATGGGAGTTACAAGGAGGCATGTGTTTAATTGGTTGTCTAATTATGCTTATTTTTGTAAAGAAATAAAATGGAGTCACAAGGGGTCCCACCTACTTAATTATTATTTAATAAAGACTCTTAATTATTATTATTATTATTAGTTCTCCCAACCTAAAATTAGTTAAGTTTAATTAACTTAACTAAATGAGGTAGTTGAACTACTTCAACTATTTGGAATGCATAATAGCCAAACGAGAAGGAAGAACAAGGAGAGAATAGAAGGAGAAATCAATACTAAGGTTTTCTCTTGAGTTATAACGATTCAGAGTTGAGGCCGGAGCAACGGCAAGCTAAGCTTTGGTAGTCACAACCACAACAGAGGACAACATGACTACCAAGGGGGGCAGTAATGGAACCCCCTCATACAAGAAGGTAGTAGTAGACAAAGGGAAAGGCCCACGAGGCGTATTTTTCAAGACACCAATGACAAGCACCTCAATATCGGAACCAAAAAAGAGTCAGGAAAGTAACCAAAGGAAAAGCGACAAAATAGGGGAAGAAGCTAGAGAACCTCAGAATGATGCGTAAGAAACGACGAGTCCCAATGGGGAAGAAGGGCGCAAACCATGTAAACCAAAGACAAAAATGATACCCAAGGTAATACTAGACGATCCACAAACGCAACTATACAGGGACCAGATGAAGACACATGCGCTAATCTGCAAGTTTATGGGGTTGTGGCCCACAGAAAGAACGCTGTGCAACTAGATTAAATATCAATGGAAGACAAGCAGAGAAGTGGATCTTCACCCTGGCTAGAAAGGTTTCTTTATAGCAATGGTTATGAACCTAGAAGATATGGATAAGATCTTTGAGGGGGGGGGCATACTTCCACGCCTCAGTAGGATTGTACATGCGACCATGGAAGGAAAAATTCTCCCCAGAAAAAGAAACCTTCAAAAATGTACCTGTATGGCTGAGAATTTACTCCCTGTCATTAGATTATTGGCTACCCTCCACCTTTGAAGCAATAGGTAACAAACTGGGAAAATATGTGAAGACATGAGAAGCAACCCTAAAAGGATGGTACACCTCCTATGCAAGAATCTGCAGAGAGATGGATGTGTCGGGGGCACTCTCAGAATCCATAATCTTGGAATTCAGGGACGAGGAATGGATACAAAACATTGAAGATGAGAAGATCCCCTTTCATATGTAGGAGATGTCACGAACATGGAAACCTAATAAGAGAATGTCCGATCATTAAAAAATAGGAAGTGGAGAACACCAAACTACAACAGGACGAATATGGGTTGATAAAACCAAACCACAGGAACAGAGATAACAAGAAACAAAGTAAAACCCCAATAGGGAGAAACCTGGAGGCCAAGAATAAAGCAGAAGGACGGGACAAGAACAAAAAATAGGAGGAAGTAGGAAAGGAAAAAACAAAAGCTAAAGAATCCAAGGAACAAGCTACAAATGAGGATAGAGGTAGCCCAAGAAAGGAGATGGGACAGGGAGGTAGCACAACTCCTATGGATGGAGAAACCAGAGATACCCCAACCCCCATGCAGGAGGTAGAAGGAGATGTGGAAATGACACCAAGCAAGGTAGGAACAGAAGATCCTGATCTCAGAGACATTGTGGGAAGGGAAGGGATCGATCTCCCTAACATATTGGAGAAATGGAAAAGGAAGGGCATAGATAATGTACCAGTGGAGCAACTAGATCACATCCAATACCTGTTCCTCCTAAGGGAGGAAGCCAAGTCCAGAGGGATCAAGCACACAAACGGGGATATATGGCACCTAGGAATCAAAGTAGGTGAAGGACAACCACAACTCTCACCCAAGTAGACGAGAAGGAAAAAAGGAAGGAAATCAAACAACGTAGCCCTACAGGAACTAGGAGATCTATTGATAAACTCAGGTAAGATCAAAAATATCTTTCCCACCTACCCACCACATGTTTAAATGAATATTATAACATGGAATATAAGAGGCCTAAACAACCCACGAAAGAAGAGAATTCTTAGAAATATACTTAGGAAGGAACAAATGGACCTCTATTTCATCCAAGAGACAAAATGCACTATATACAGAATGGAAACAATAGGAAGAAAACATTGGAGCAAGTACAAGATGTTGGTTGTCCAAGGACAACAGATGGTAGGAGGAATCCTCACCTTGTGGAATTCACAAGTGATGAACCTAATAGCATCCGAGGCTACCAGACACACACTTTCAGTTAACATGCAAATCATTGGGAATACATAGATGATTATATGCACTAATGTGTATGGACCTCATATGCTAGAGAATAAGAGAAGAATTCTTCTATACCTAGAAGACCTAAAAAATTTCTCCGACAACCTCGACTAGATCCTGACAGGGGACTTCAACATCATCACACCACTTGAGGAAAAAAAAGGCGACACCAGGAGGTTGGATAGAGATACAGAAGAATTCTCAACGTTCATAGACAGATGAGATGGTGGACATCAGAACCAATAATGAACACTTCACTTGGAACAATAAACGGATAAATCAACATCAAGTTGCGACACGCCTAGACAAATTCTTGGTGTGAGAATCCATCATTATGCAAGGGTTAACCTTAGATTGCAACATCCTTCCCTGGGGGGGGCTCTGATCACTGGCCAATCCAACTGAAAGCAGACTTCCCAACCACCCCGAAGAATAGACCTTCCAGATTTGAGAAATTTTGGATTGAACACCCCACCTTCAAGGAGAACATCAACTAGTGGTGGCGGAAGGAACAACCAGAGAAAGGTACACGGATGTTCAAACTCTATAAGAAACTAAAGTACATAAAATATAAGCTCAAGGAGTGGAACAAGGAAATTTTTGGCAACATAAACCAAGAGAAGAAAAATATTGAGGAAAGAATGAGAAGACTCCAGGAAGTTTGCATAGCAAAGGGCTACACAGAAGACTGAAAAAAGGAAGAGATCCAAATGACCCATGAATGGGAAGGAAGATTCCAACAGGAAGAAATTATATGGCGCCAAAAGTCTTGAATTAGATGGCTAAAGGAAGGAGAGAGAAACACTAAATTTTTCCATAGAACAACCATTGCCAGAAGAGCCCACAACAAAATCCTAAAAATTAAGGATCAGGATGGGATCAAGCGAGAATCCCACAGGGAGATTGAAAAGACCTTGGTAAGGCATTTCCATGGGATAGCCTAGGAACCCAAAAAAGACCGAACAGAGGCCATGGAGAGGATTATGCATCACATCCCCCGTTTAGTCACCGAGGAACAAAATAATAACCTAAACAAATCCATAGCTAAGGAGGAAATTGATCAAGTGATCGAGGAGATGCCCAACGGGAAATCCCTAGGTCCAGATGGTTTCATAGTGGAATTATTCAAATCTTGTTGGGAAGTGGTCAAACACGATGTTTATAAGGTGGTGAAGGACTCTAGATGGTTGACCTCCATTCTAAAATCTTTAAATGACACAATGATTACCCTAATCCCCAAGGAAAATGAAGCAAGGACCCCTGACTGTTATAGACCCATAGCATTATGCAATGCCATTTACAATATAATCTCTAAAGTCATAGTCAATAGATTGAAACACCTCCTACCCACACTGATTTCACAAGAACATGCGGGTTTTGTGGAAGGACGACAAATCATGGACAACATCATCCATTCTCATGAGCTAATACACACCCTAAAAATCCATATAAGAGGGGGGATGATAATACAACTTGACATAGAAAAAGCATATGAAAAAATTAGCTTGCACTACATGGTTAAGACTCTGGAAGCCTTTGGGTTCACCCAACACTAGATTAGTTGGATCCTCAGCCTAGTCTCAATGACAAGTTTCTCGCTCCTGATAAATGGAGCCCCAGCCAAACCCTTCTGGCCTACTAGAGGCATCAGACAAGGAGACCCTCTATCCCCCTTCATGTTCATCCTGATGATGGAAGGTCTTAGTCGAAGCATAAAAAGCGCAACAACAACAGGAGAAATTACAGGCCTTAAACCTTTTGAAAACTACCCTACTTCCACACACCAACAGTTCATTGATGATACCTTGCTCCATGGCGTACCCATGGTGAAGGAAGAAAAAAATATCAAAAGGATATTAGAAGAGTTTGGGGAAGCCTCGGGAGCCGATATCAAACATTCCAAATCGATGATATACTTTTTCAACACCAACCTTGTAATACAAAGGAACCTGGCAAATATTTTGGGCTTTGAGTGTAAAACTCTCCCAACTAAATACTTGGGCATCCCTTTGATGGACAAAGCTTACAAAATGGATACTTGGGAAGGAGTGATCAACAACCTATAGGAGAGGGTGAAAAACTAGATGTACAAATCCCTAAACCTAGCAGGGAGACTAGTACTAACCAAGACGGTTCTGCAAGCAATCCCAACCTATATGATGTTTGTATTTCCCACCCCCAAAGGGATAATACAAAAAATAAGGACCATCCAGAGGGACTTCCTATGGCGAGGAGTGGAAACTAAGAAAAAATGGGCCTTGGTGGCTTGGGAGAAGGTTTTCAAGCCAAAATGCAAAGGAGGACTAGGGCTACAAGATCCATGGGTAAACAACGAAGCCTATGGGGCGAAAATATAGAGGCGATGGGTTAAAGAAACTTCTACACCATGGGAAACCCTCTGGAAGGCCAAGTATGCCCCAGACATAAACGACCAATACCGAATTCATTTTATGGGCACCAGGGATGGATCAACCCTCTGGAACCTAGCTTGGCACAACAAGACCTGGGTCCAGACACACAACTTCTAGGAAGTAAGGAATGGTAAAACAACCAGATTCTGGGAGGATGCTTGGAAACAGGAACCCAAGATGGGAAATCCGGATAGGGAGGAACTCCAATAGGATATGATCGCACAAGGCAAAATCAACGCCCACCACTATTGGAAGCAAGAAACAAATCGATACAGATGGAGAATCTAGGATAATTTCAATCCCCAAACTAGCGATCAGACCACAACCATCGCGAAAGAGGTGGAGGAGGAAATGAGGAAAAGGAAAATTGCAGTCTCGGAAGAAGAAGACCAATTAAGATGGGGTCGAAACAATGGCGGGGAATTCAACTTGAAGGAAGATCAACATTACATCGTGGATCAAGACCAAGAAGACCCAATGCAACTATGGGATAATCTCTGGAGCAAACCCCAGTGGCCAAAAATTAAAATTTTCAAATGGTTAGTACTTCACAATTGAATTCTAACCTGGGAAAACCTAAGGAAAAGGGGTTTCATAGGTCCATCATAGTGCCACCTCTGTCACGCAAAGGAAGAAACAACAAATCATCTCCTTGATGAATGTATCTACACAACAAAGATATGGGACTGGGCGGCAGGTATTTTTGGACAATCCAACAGGACCCAAGGTAACATCTACACAACCATCAACAATTGGCATGAGAGTTACAACGAAAATGAAGAGGTGAATCTATGCTAGGCTGTCATTTCGGGGATGATCATATGGACAATATGGAAAGAAAGAAACCAACGCATCTTCAAGAATGAAATCCTTCCAGAAGGGAAAATCAAAGAAAAAATAATCTCCATGACAAGAGAAATGGTGCAGAACTGCAACTACCAAAATGGGAAAGTGCAACTCGTAGGTCGGGACTCTAGAGTCCTAGAATATTTTCACCTAAAATACGTGTGCAACTACACACAAATAGGACGACCACCACAACTCCAACTAGATGAGAAAAACTAGAATCCCCCCCAGCACGATTCCCCAAGTTAAATTTCAACGAGACAACAAAAGGAAACCCAGGCATGACAAGAATGGGCGGGGTTATCAGGGATAGTGGCAACAACATAATCCGGTTGTACACCGGGAGTATGGGGAAGTCAACCAACAACGTAGTAGAATTCAAAGCCCTGGATATCGACCTCGATATTCTAAGCCGTGAAAGGATGAAAAACACTATCGTGGAACGAGACTCCACTCTGGTAATCAACACGGTGAAGAGACTCCAAAATGGCACTAGAGTGGGTAAAATTCAGAGACACTGGTGCTTGGCACACTCCCTGCAAAAAATCCAGGAGCATATGCAAAAGATGAACACGGTGGAGTTGCGTTGGGTACGCAGGTCAATGAATGTCCTAGCAGATAGAATCGCTAATGAAGGGGTTAGAAAGGATGGATCAGAGTTATACACCACCTGGAGAAATATCCCAGACGGCCAATTCAGAACATAATGCACACAACTAGCGAAAAAAGATCGTGACAAAATCTTAAGTACGGAAGGTCACATTGAGAGGAGTGGTGCAAGGCCAATTGGCGGGCATGACGAATCTAGGAAGAATATTCATGGCCAACACCCAATTATAGGTGACAATGCGAGATCAGACCACACAATAGATGGAGGTACGACCTCAAGGTCACAATAGTAGGAACAAGTGCAGGCGAAAGTACAAATGGGACTCAGCAGGCCATGAGTGACGTAGGATAAAAGAAGTTACCACACACCAGTAGGGTCACACCCCTTCCAAGAACAGGTACAGTGAAGAGAAAAGATGGTTACACAGAGAGTAGGGGAAAGGGTCGATGCAGGGATAACAAACGGACTATCATGGTCACACATACCGAGACAGAGAAAAAGGACGGGAAGGACCACCTCTATATGCATACCATGATTGCAAGGATGATACCACAACAAGAGAATTTCCATAAGAGGCTAAGCACTAGGAATAGATGCAGTCAGACAAAGCGCAACAGAAGAAGCCACCACAAAAATAAGGGCCCGACAAGAAGGAACCCTTGGGAAGAGAGGATCAAGAGGAGAATTCAGGGAAAGAAACACAAGCTAGTCAAGATGGTGCGTATGAATAAAACGCACATCAAAAGAAACACCCAGATGGAAGAAAATCCGATAAGCCATAGGAAGATTTGAAGGATGGAGAAAGAAGCCTGAGATGCCAAGGGAAGCTTCTAGGCATTGGTCTACCCAAAGGGTCAAGCACCCATCACTAGATGGGAGAAGGAAATCACAACCAAGTGCTAGGGAAAATACTAGGATGAATTGAGCCGAGAAGCGAACTGGATAACGGAACTAGGGACCACAAAGTCCAGGGAAACACTCTACCACAAGACGATAGAGATGGCATGGTGGACAAGGATTTTAATAGGCAAAGCGAGCACATAAAATAAAGCTGTCAGTCGGAAGGGTAACAGGGCCCAAAAAAACTTGCTAAAAGAAATCCTGAGTTGCCTCAGCAACCTAGACACTAGTACTAAACGAATTGCAGAGGACTAGCAGAATCAGAAGGAAAAGCTGGAGCGAATAGCTACCCAATTCACTTATACTTGCACTATGCCCATCATATGGAAACCACAATTGTTGATGCGAATGGAGCACTGAACCAGATCAGGAATACCCACACAATGGCCCAGAGGGAGGAGAGTAAGGACAAGGAGAAATATGGAAAGAGGAATCTCATAATCATGGACTAGCATCTGGAAGCAAAAGTTTAGGACTATTACTGGGTCAATCTTATTTGTTGTCTTGTATTTTTTTGGTTTTGTTATGATTAGCTTGTCAAAACTGAATATGGGACTGGACCGGTTTCCCAATGTGGCGATCCAACCATATCCCTATGCTATCACAAAGAACGCAACTATGGAATCCCTGGGTTGGGTTCCTTTTTGGCAGACCAGGGAGCTCCTAATTTTGTATATTAGTCTTTTTTAGTAATACATATACTCACACTCACTTACAAAAATAAATAAAAATTTCTCTTGAGTTTTATTGAGATAGTTCAATTTTAATTCATTCTTCAATTCATTAAAGGCCTAATTCTCTTTTTGACAACAGGGTCCTATTGTAGACAACAAGGTTCAAAGCTGAACCATATCATTCAGATGCTTGTTTCAGAGGTGTTGATCTATCTTTGATAGTCTGTGTATACTTGTCTGTTTATGGATTGAGTTTCATAATTGATAAAGGATATTGTGTAGATTCAAGTTGGCAGCAGTCTGTGGCAAGCTGATCCAGATTTTAAGGTTCAATTTTTACATCTTGTCAGAGTCCTTTTGTATGGTTTTCATCGAGGATATCTGAGTTTGACCTTGGTCCATGCCCTCACAGGGATTTTTGTAAAGAAAAAGATACTTTGGATTTCTTGGACTGAAATAAAGAGATTTTTATTCTGTCTCATTTATATTAATCTATGACTTGGTTACTTTTTCTTTTGATCTCCACTTTACTTTATGCAATCTGTATATATTCATAAAATTATATAAAAATTTTGTATTTTGCAACAATATTTTCATTTAAAATACCAACCTAAGGCCTTGTAATTAATACTTGTGGATTGGGAAATATGTTTTAAGGCTATAAAACATAGCTTGATATTCCTGACTATCTTGTTTTAGCCAAGCATGATTCGAAAATGCTTGAGTAAGATAAATTCATATATTTTTCTCAACAGGTTGCTCATCATCAGAATCCTAATTTCAAAAATATTGAACATTAGTACATCAATGATATTAATAAGCACAATGCAATTGGTTTGTTCAAATTACATTATACCAAACAATTATTACCATCGTTGACCAAGAATTGCAGCTGGAAGATGGAATGTTACAATTGACAGGGTAAATCAATTGTCCATTTTCATATACCAACTGCTTGCAGTGTGTTGCTCCTGATAAGAGATTCCGACATTTTTTAACTGGTGGAATATTTTCTGCATCTGAACTCGATTCTGAATCAGGATCCTGCAAATCTGGATACATTTTTATTCATATTGACATGGGTAAAAAAATAAATTCAATTAGATAATCAAAATATAAATAAAATATGAACTTACTGGAGATGGAAAGGGAGAACTCTGCGATGGACTTTGAGAAATATGGAACGGGGTGGAATTTGAAGAATTGGACATTTGATATTATAAGATTTTCTCCATGCATTTGAGAAAAATCAACACTATTTTTTCAAGAATAATGAAACTTTAAGTGGAAAATGTATACTATTAAGTACTGAAAGTCATATGGATGCATCTTGAAAGATAATTTAAGATAAATATACTATTTTATGTGGAAAAAAAAATTCAGATAACTTTTAAAGCACAATGATGTGCTTAATTAAACCAAACACACCAGTGTGTATATAACAATGTAAATCACATGGGAATTTAATTACCAACCGCACCGGTGATCAATATTTCAAACAAAAAAATAATTATATGATATTGGTGCTCCGGTGCATTATATTAATAAAGACACTGGTGTTTCAAAAAACTTAAAAAAAAAGCGTTACTTTTTTTTACAACTAAAAAATGAGTGGGGAATTTATTTTTCGAAAATCTAATTTCAAAAAGTCCTTTAAATAGTAAGAAGCTATTCATTATTTCATTATTTTTACAAAATTTACAAGGGAGATATTTGTGAGAGAGACATATTGGGGAGCATTATGGAGTAGCAAAATACTTTGAGACAATAGAATTATTCAGAAGATCAAAATTTGAAGGGTATGGTGATTCACTGAAAACGCTTTTCATATTTAAATAGTATTAAGCTATTCACTATTTCATTATTTTTCCAAAATTTATAGGGGAGATATTTGCAAGAGAGACATACCAGGGAGCACTGTGGAGTAGTATAATACTTTGGAACAAAAAAAATATTTATAAGATCAGAATTTGAAGGGTATGGTGATTCACTCAAAACTCTTTTGGAGCAACAAAATTATTCAGAAAAAAATTAAAAAAAATCATACTTACCTTGAACCCTTGCTTCTTCGTGCTTAGGTGACTACAAAATTTCACCTTAGAATTTAACTCCCTCTATCACTTCACAATAAGGGATTTTCTTTTCAGGCATTTTAGATTTAATGGGTTTATGTTTCTATATATAAGGTGTTTGTCCTATGATGCAAGGGGACCACTTATTACATCAGATCCAAACCCTCTCGGCCCTGTCACGTTTAAAAAAAAAATAGTTTTGGTTATCGGTGCATCTATTTGATTATAAAACACCGATGTGATTAATAATAAAGATCACTGAAAATGTTGTAATGATGCATGAGAATCGTTCCACCTCAGCACGCGCCAGCTAATTAACACGTGTGGTGCACATTTAAGGAAGGAGAGGCACCGCCTCTCATTTTTTCCTAGAGAATCCACGACGTGATCCATGAATTAATTGAAGACAAGCTGGTAGAGCCAGATCATGATTTCGCATAAGATGGATATAAGGTCGCCATTAATAGGCTGATGAAAGAAGGGATCTGCATCCAATTTGGAGAATATTTCCATCATTGTAATCTGTCCATTAAATAGGTGTTTTGAATGGTGATTTGACACCACTAGTTTAAGCTTACGAGGTAAGCTCATAGAGCCCCTCTTGTATAAATCCTTGTATTGTATGCCAGTAGAGGTTGCCGGAGTTTGAGGAAAAATATTTGTAAGCCAAGTTAGGGAGGTTGATGCGAGCTGAGACTTAGTCGCAGTCCAGAATCAATGATTGTAATCTAACATTCCATCGTTAATAGAAAATGACATTTTTTCTTGTTTTACATTTATGTTTAATGGCTGTTGTGTTATGAATGTCATTTACATGTTTATGAATTGTAGATGAATGTTAAAAATCGTCTGCAGGTATAGAGATACAATTTTCTATCCGCAAGTGTGATGATTTAAGTCTAGCTCTCTAGGCTAAGTGGAAGGAGTGCGTGACAGAGAGTGTAAAATATGTGAGCTGACGCAAGGAGTGCATGTCTGAACTTAGTGGAGTTAGAAGAGAAGTTTCTAGGAGGGCACACTAGATTAGTTTACAGACTTTGGGAGAAATTTCAAGGAGGTTAAGTTCCTTGGAAAGACAGACTGTGTGGGAGAAAGCATAGTTCAGAGTTACTAAATACTCTGAAACACTCTGCCAGGAGGGCATCGAGCTAGTCTGAGAATGCACAAAAGAAACATGGTTGGAGGTGTTGGAGAATCCCATAATTGCTAAACATTCTAGCGAAGGAAGGCTTTGCAAGAAGTGCATCGACAAAGGAAAGGAGGTGCCTTAAACTTTTTCATAAGGTGAAATGAGAAGATGTTGAAGAATGGAGGCGAGCACAAGGAGTGCACCTAAGGTTTTGAAATTTCACCTTACAAGCTCAGGAAAAAGAGTGAGAAGTTGCTAGGAGGGAATGAGAAACTCAAAACCTTGGAGGTTTTCAAGTCAACCAAAGTCGCAGAAGGAGGTCTACGTAGAAATATGTAAGGAGTGCAGAGGGACTTTAGAGGACATCCTAAGTATCGAAAGGAGAAATTGTGCTAAGTGGGCAAAGTAGTCGAGGACTTGATGAAGTCACAAAGATAGAGAAATCACCCATCATCAAGGAGGAGACAGGTGGTAGAGGATCGAGAAGTTTGAGAGAAAGAGCTTCAGAAGGTTTTCCGAGAGAAAACAAGGATCTTTGCGATGTCGCGAAGAGAGATTTGAATCCAAACCATTGGATATGGAAGAGCACATGGCAGAGATCCATGCATTTCAAAGGAATAACCCTTAGGATAAAGGAGGAGGAGAATACCCGAAGAGCTGGGGAAGCTGAAGAAATCCTATCCGTCCATCAAGAGGGGACACATGGAGTTGGATTGACACATCGCTAATTCACAATCGAGAAAAGAAGAGTCAGGAGAAGAGAAGACTCGTGAGGTCCGAAGTTGTGAAATAGATCACAGACGTTGATCATGGGGAAGAACGAGGACCGTATATTTGGTCTCGAGGATTTCATCGATTCGGGAAATCGGGGAAGGAGAAGAAATCATCTCGCGAAAGTTTCAAAGTGTAGGATCACGAAGGGAGTTGGTCCACGGTCGTAGTCCATGGTCATGTCAAAGAGGAGGCCTAGCACATAAAGATATAAGAGTTGGCATTGAGATCAAAGAATCTCTAAGGAGAGGGTTTGCGGGTGCTACATAACTGCATCGAGAAGGCAAAGGACCTGTGTCAAGTTAAATCAGTTCCATTAGAAGCATGATGAATCAATCAGTGCAATGACTTGAACGATCCTAGAGCAAGAGGTTGCATTAGCCATGAATGATTTGGAAGGGAGGTTGAAACCAGAGATGGTATCAGAGATTGATTTCACCTGTATATAGCAGGTGAAGGAGGAGACAAAGGAGATAGTTTGATACCACCAGAGTGGTATCAGTGCTTATTTTTTCTACAGATCGTAGGCAAAGGGGACAACGTGTGATGCTCTATTGAAACTATTTCAAGGTGTGTGACAGATGGTAAACAACCAAGTGGGATGAAGGTGAAGCGATATGGCTATTGGAATCTATGGACATGGTCAAGGGGGAGTCTACCCGCAAAATATCAAGGCGGAGATGGACAAGTAGCTTAGTGAAATCCGAGCACATATGGAGAGGATTGCATTCAAAATGAAGCAGGAGTCAAAGGTACATTGGAGGTATGAATGGCCTTTGAAGAGAACAATTAGATGGCAAGTTCAGAAGTTGTTGACCAGAGAGCAACAACGGAGGTTAAAGAGGTGGATGAGGCATGATGAAAACCTCAGTCATAAGGGAAAGAGATCTGGAAAGAATCTCATAGACTACCAGGTGGGCAATGAGAAGGGATCAATGGATCTCGTAAACTGCTAGGTGGGTAGAAGAGACATCCAATATTTCTAGGTAGGCAAGGGAGAAGAGATGAGCTCAATTGAGATTTCATGCCAGAGGATATTGGTAGACGAAGAGGAGGTAGAAGAAGGATCTCTCTCAGATGAAGATTCACGCAAAGATGTGAGCTGTGTGAATGAAGATGATGAGAAGTTTCAAACTTCCACCATTGAAGAGGAGGATCAGGGGAACATTATGTTCATTGGATGAATCGAGATATTCCTACTAAGAGATCGAGGAGAGGCTAGTACATATGTTACAGATGTGACATGAATACAACAAGAAGAGACTGTCAAGGAGGAGAAGGAACAAATACCGAGGTCTGTCCCAACAAAATGAGAATAGCATTCAACATAATCGCTCGACCTTTTCAGCCAGGGAGTTGAACAGGAGATCACTGTGGCACTGGGGCCGACAACAGGCGATGGAGCATATAGCATAGAATTTGATGAACTATGTGAGGAATTGGAATCCCTAGAGAGGAGAGTGGTAGTGCAAAGCATGCACATCCAACAGGCTAAGTTGGAAGAATATGAAGGATTACACCAGCAGGAGGAGCAGCTCGAGGAAGATGGAATGGGAATATCCAAAGTAATGGCAGGAGTGAATATGTTTGGAGAAGTGGTAGTTGAGAAATAGTTCAGTGATGAGGAGCCTGTAGGAGTGAATATGGTAACAGAGTGGCAAGATAAGGCCACTAGGGAAGAATATGTCGTAGGAAGTTGGTGTGATTTTCCCATTGACAAGGAGGGAGTGCAGCGAGATAGTCTGCAATAGAAGAGACAACTGGTGGAGAAGATGGATGAGGTGATCGAGAAAGTAAGGAATTTGATGTTGGGATCGATAGAGGAAGTGGTCAGCAAGAGGAAGATGGACGAAAGGAAACTTGCATGAGAAACGAGAATGATGTAGGAGTAGAAGCGGGGAAGCATAGGAGTCGAGAGACAACTCCAAGAGAAAGTTTGTAGCCATGGAGTATGATGCAGGAGCACCGCTCCACCTCAGCATGCACCAACTAATTAACACACGAGGTGTGCATTCAAGGAAGGAGAGGCGCCACCCTCTCATTTTTTCCTCGAGAATCCAAGACGTGTTCCAAGAATTAATTGAAGACAAGATGGAAGATTCAAATCATGATTTCAGACAAGCTGGAGATAAGATCGCCATTAATAGGCTAACGATAGAAGGGATCTGCATTCGATTTGGAGTAGATTTCCATCATTCTAATATGTCCATTAGATAGGTGTTTTGAATGGTGATTTGACACCACTAGTTTAAGCTTACGAGGGAAGCTCATACATCCCCTCTTGTATAAATTCTTGTATTGCATGCCGGTAGAGGTTGTTGGAGTTTGAGGAAAAATATTTGTAAGCCAAGTTAGGGAGGTTGATGAGAGTCGAGACTAAGTCGCAATCCAGACTCAATGATTATAATCTGACATTCCACCATTAATAGAAAATGACATTTTTTCCTCTTTTACATTTTTTTTTAATGGTTGTTGTGTTATGAATGTCATTTACATGTTTATGAATTGTATATGAATTCTAGAAATCATCTGCAGGGATAGAGATACAATTTTCTATCCATGGGTATGCTGAGTTAAGTCTGGTTCTGTAGGCTAAGTGAAAGGAGTGTGAGACATAGAGAGGGAACTCTGTGAGGCGACACAAGGAGTGTGTGTCTGAACTCAGTGGATTCAAAAGAGAAGCTACCAGGAGGGCTCACCAGATTAATTTACAAACTTAGGGAGAAATTTGAAGGTGGTTAAGTTCCTTGGAAAGACAGACTATGTGGGAGAAAGCACAGTTCAGAGTTATTGAATACTCTGAAACACTCTACCAGGAGAGAATTTGAGCTAGTGTGAGAATGCATAGAAGCAACACGGTTGGAGGTGTTGGATAATCCCAGAATTGCTGAATATTCTGGTGAAGGAAGGATTTGCAAGAAGTCCATCGACAAAGTAAAGGAGATGCCTTAAACCTTTCCATAAGCCGAAAGGACAAGCCATCAAAGAACAGAGGCTAGCGTAAGGAGTGTGCCTAAGGTGTTGCAAGTTCACCTTACAAGATCAGGAAGAAGAGCGAGAAGTTGCTAGGAGGGCACGAGAAACTCGTAGAGGAACTCGGAACCTTGGAGGTTTTCAAATCAAGAAAATTTGGAGAATGAGATCTACGTAGAACTCTACAAGGAGTGCAGAGGGACTTTTGAGAACATCCTAAGTCTTGAAAGGAGAAATTGTTCTAAGTGTGTAAAGGATTCAAGGACTTTTTGAAGTCCCAAAGATGAAGAAATCACCCATTGTCAAGGAGGAGATAGGCGACAACAGATCGAGAAGTTCAGGAGCAAGAGCTTTGGAAGGTTTTTCGAGAGAAAACAAGGATCTTCGCAAAGTCATGAAGAGGGATTTGAATCCAGACTGTTGGATCTGGAAGAGCACATGGTAGAGATTTGTGCATTTCGAAGGAAGAACCCTTAGGAGAAAGGAGGAGGATAATACTCGAAGAGTTGGGGAAGCCAAAGAAATCCTATTCATCCATCGAGAAGGGACACGTGGAGTTGGATCAGTGCATCGCTGATTCACAATCAAGAAAAGTAGATTCGGGAGAATATAAGAATCAAGAGGTCCGAACTCGCGAAATCGATCACAACCATTGATCGTGGGGAAGAATGAGGACCGTAGATTTGGTCTCGAGGAGTTTTCGGATTCGGGAAGTCAGGGAAGGAGAAGAAAGAAGTTCACAAAAGTTACGAAGTGCGAGATCACAAAGGGAATTGGTCCACGGTCATAGTCCACGGTCATGTCAAAGAGGAGGCCTAGCACAGAAAGCTATCAAATTTGTCTTTGAGATCGAAAAAGCACTAATGAGAGGGTCTGCGGGTGCTACATAACCATACCAAGAAGGAAAAGGGCTTGTGTCAAGTTAAACTGATTCCATCAGGAGCCCAATGAACCAGTTAGTTCAATGAATTGAACGATCCTAGACAGGGAGGTCGCATCATCCCCGAAGGAGTTGGAGAGGAGGTTGACACCATGTAACATCATTTTAAAAAATTTCGTTCATCGATGTGTAATTTTTTCGGTTATTTTTTTCTTCCATGGTATTTTTTTTGTTTTTTACTCTAGTCGCGGTGTGGTTATCGATACATATCGCACCATTGTAATTTAAAGTATTTTTTTTTAAATTCATGCTTGTGTGTTTCATATATCAAACTCACCAGTGCATTCATATTATTATAGCGCATCAGAAACGAGATTTGTTTTTTTTTTTTTTAGCTAAAAATTATGTGATTTATTTATAAAATATATTTAATAGCTTATGTATTGAATGTTATATATTGTATATTGATAAAAAAAAATGTGAGAATAGTTCAAGTAACAAAAAATCCAATTTGCGCAATGATAATGCATCCAAAAAAGAAAAAAAAGGCAAGTTCTTTGTAAATTCTATACCAAGTTAATATGTTTGAACTATATGTAAGTTTAACTAATATGTATTAGTTAGTGTGTGTCATGCAAAGCCAAAAAATGAGGAATCTCAATAAGATTATTTTTTATCTGAGTACATAAGAGCGTAAAATCTTGATGGAAAAATTGCAAAAGGATAATTAGGTGAATGAAAAAATACTATTCAATATGAGTTCTTTTTAAATTTTCATTAATAATATAGTTAAGAATATTAGATAACATGTTTCAAAAAATCTATTAATTCACATATGTTTGATCTTCTATAGGGACCAACAATGAAGGAAGATAATGTCATCCTAAGAAAAAAAAAATTATAGAATATGTAAATGATGATGAATTGGTCCTTAGCTCTTATGGAGTGGTATTGTAGGTTAATTAAAGGGGGACAAACTTTTACAAAAACATGAGGGATATTGTAGAACGAACGTATAGGCACACATTCCACTTACAATACATAAATCAATCAAATCATTTCAAGAACCAGGTTATATCTAAACAGTAGGAAGCGTTTCCAGAGCAATGGTCAATGAGACATGCC
>SNQJ01S0009788.1:124966-171098 GCA_010110895.2 Picea sitchensis
AAAATAGTTTATTGTGTGCATGTTACTTTTTTTCAGGAAGATTATGAAAATATCAAAGGATCAATGAACTAATATACGAAATATGCCAGTAGAAATGTCCAAAAAAGTGTACAAGGAGATGGTCAAAGAAATGGACATAATTGCATCGTAGGAGGAGCCATCTCAACAACAATGTGCTTCAAATGTACAAAATCATTCAATTTTTCTAATAGGTACATATAAATAAATAATTTAACATTAAATATCAATTTTCAAGTCTTTTATTGCAGAAAAGAAAACAAAATGGAACCTATTCAACACATAAAACAGGATGACAAGGAAGAAAAGGGTTGATAGCAAAGTTTGTGAGTAATTTTTATTTTCTTATAACATTAACTTAAGATTTAATTTTTGTATATTTTAAGTTGTTTTATAGAAGCCATCTTTGAATGTCTTCAAATAGGTGCTAACATACAAAGAAGAGTCATCGAAAGAATTGATTAACATTGGGTTAATTAAGGGTTGTGAGTATATGTTGGCATATCAAAAATTAATTGTGTAATTTGTAAGTATCTATGTTGTTTTACTTCTCTCATTTTATAATTAATGGAACAAAAAAAAATCCTTTATTTTAAATCTATGTTTTATTATGGGGTATAAAACCTGCAGGAAACAAAGTATGAAAATGTTCCAACACAGGAATTGTTGAGAGAAGGCATGAGATTTGGTTTTGAAAGAATGTATATCATTAAGGACTCAATTATTTCTATGATACGCCACTTTTCAATTTGCATTCACGTATATTATTTATTTCAATTTTCATTATTCTCACCAATGTAGATATGCTCATTACACTTTATTTTTATTTTTGTACATGAAACTTGAAGAAGAGGAAAACAATCGAGGCAATCAAAAAAACATTTGCCCAAATAAACAAAGTCATGGAAGTAGCTCGAGCATTGACAACAATTCCAATGAAGAATGATAATCAACATATTTGGATATCAATGCAAGATATTGTATTTTTTGAAATAATTGTTTGTGAAAATGAAACATTTTGTTTAATGTAATGGACATAGTGTTCCGATTCAAAGAAAACGGGGTTACCAATAAGTGTCTCATTTTGTATGACAAAGAGCCTCTTATTCATATATAATAAAACACATTTTATTTTATTCTATTCTGTTGTCCAATGTCGCTGTGAAATGTTACATCGTTTATTACATATATGGATGATTAAATATTATAATGAAGAGATGTGAAATATGATGATATAACAAATTAATCCAAACATCATATCCAAATGTAATACTCAAAATTTAATTTATATGAATTCTATTATAAGATATATGTCAATTTTTTGATGAATAATCGAATTGAAAAATAATAATAATTGCACTGTCACAAGTCGATGTTTCTAAAAAGAGAAAATGAAAACCGGTGAGATTAATGCTAAAAAACATTGGTGCGTTTAATGATAAAAAGAATCAGTGATGTAACGAAACACGCACAGGTGCTGATATATAATTAACCAACACTATTTTAACAACAACATAATAATATAAAATGACCTTCCAATGCATTTAATTAAAAAAGTGCATCGATGCTTTTGTATCATACTTCTGCATCGATGCATTCTAAATTTCATGCACCGGTCGGGTTTGTCTTGTAACGTATTGGTGCATGGTATCATAGATTCAAATGGTGCATTGTTGTTACTGAAGCACTCATGCATTATGATTTATAAGAGCATTGATGCCCCAATATGTTTTGGACAACCTCTATGCTTTCTGTAAAATTTAAGCACCATTTCTTTAAGTTTGAGAACGCATATACACATGGTATCATATATTCGATTGGTGCATTGTTGTTATTAAATCATTGGTGCATTATTATTTATAAATCATCGGTGACCCAATATTTTAGGACTGCCCTGGTGCTTTATGTTTGAGAATGCATCGGTGTGTATACACCATGGAGTGCACTTCCTAGAAAAATATCCACTAAAACCTCCACCCACACACATTTTATTTATTTATAATGAAGTTCCGTTATAATATCTGCAAACACATATACTACCAAAAACATAAGTTTTCACAGAGGTTTTTTTGATAATTTTTACCAATTTTGCAACAGTAAAAACCTCTACTATAACCTCCTCTACAAGCTATTTTCCTTCCAGTGATATGAGTCTATGAATCATCGTGTTATTATTACTTTGTACAGGAAATTATACAAGATAACCGAGGTAGTCCCATCTACTTCCATTTCCTTGACCTCTGTCAAGCAATGAAGGAAGGGCATCTCTCATATCGGGAAGTTTGTATTCTTCATGATTCATGCTCAAAGTGAGTGGAAGGTTGCAGCCACATCCATGGCCTCCACGACAGTTCTCTCCACGCAATAGAAGAAAGTGGATAAGGTTGTTGAAGAATACAAATACATATTCTCCTCACCCACTAGGGTACCTCTACACTGTTAGTTCAAGAACTTGATCGATCTGACCCCCATCACACCACTACTCAATGAGCCAGTCTATCTCACTCTCTATTCGAAAATGAGGAAATCAAGCACTAGATCCAAGAGTTTCTCCAAAAGGGGCACATCCGCCCAATCTCGTCACCTTGTGGAATCCCAAGCATGCCTGGGTAGAAGAAATATGAGACCTGGTGGCTTTGCATTGATTAGAAGCCCCTAAATAAAATCACAGTGAGGAACCAATACCCAGTTCCATGAATTGACAATCTCCTTGACCATCTCAAGGGGGCCAAGTGCTTTAGTAAGATTGATTTGAAGTCCATCTACCATCACATCCCAATAAAAAAACTAATGTATGGAAGACTTCCTTCAAGTCCAAAGAAGGTTTGTTTGAATGGTTGGTCATGTCCTTTGGCTTGACAAATTCCCCAACAACTTTCGTGAGGATGATGGACGATATCTTGTGGACTTTCACCAATTCTTTTGTGGTTGTGTATTGGATGACATCATCATATTCAACAAAAATTGGGAAGAACGCTTCCAACATATTCAATAGACTCTCACACTCTGTGGAAACACAAGCTATATGCAAATTTTGAAAAATTCTCCTTCGACGTGAATAGGGTCCAATACCTAGGATACATTGTTGATGATCATAGGGTGCATGTTGAGCCATCCAGGATCCAGGTCATCTGTGACTAATAACCCCGACCAAACTCATTGAGCTTCAGAGCTTCTTAGGCCTTGCCAATTTCTATCACAGGTTCATGTTGGGATTCTCCCACATTGCATGGGCCCTTATCCAAGTGACCAAGGGTGGTGGAAAGGAAGAATTTTAAAAATTTCTTGTGCTCAGCCTCGGTTCTCTCATTACCTAACATGCAACATCATTTTGAGATTGAGAAATATGCTTCAAACTATGTTGTGGGCATGGTTCTCACTCAGCATGGACATCCTATGGCCTATCATAGGGAGATGTTATCAGATATTATCTGTAAGTACCACACTTACGAAAAATACATGTACTCCATTGTACAATCTTGCCACCAGTGGAGACATTAAATTCTCGGTAAGGAGACAATCATCCACACTAATCATAAGCCTCTACAATTCATGTAGACACAAGGCAAATTGTAGAATAATCGCCATCAAAAGTGGTACACATACTTGCAACAATTCCATCTCAACATCAAGTATAAGATAGGAGGAACCAACCTTGTCGTTGACTTCCTCAATCGACCTCCATTTTATGCACTAACCACAGTGATACACTCCTGTGGAAATGAGACCTCCAGATGGCCCTAACTCTATGAGAGAGATCCTAACTTTTCCACTGATTTGAAATTTAAATGGGTTTGCTTTCTTTTAAATTGCAAGTGTAAAAATGGTATGTGTTTGGGTAATTAGATCAAGTTACTAAAACATAATTTTAATGAGTTTTAACATAATCATGAGCATCCTATCAGGCATATAAAAACCATAAAAAATGAACACATAACACAACAAATGATAAAGGAGTCCACCCCTCTCTTGGGATACATCTCCTAGTCCAGGTTCCCTTGGATCATTTTCATTATTCTTAAAAAATTGTTTTATACTGCTCAAAATAAAAAATAGAAGGCTCCAATGGCTCCAGAATGTCCAAAAACCCCTGTCTAGGCTTTTTTTGCACCTGGTTTGGCCAAAAAATGAAGAAGTTACACCTACTGGAAGTTTTTTCCTTCAAGATTCTTGTACCTGCTTGAAAATTTTCACCCCCTATGTGACTAACCCAGACTCTGTGTTTTCCATGCCAAAACCCAGCACACGCAACACTCTCGCAAAATGGGCAGAATTGTAGGACCGTTTGTGCCAGCCCCCAGTCCCCAACGGAGAATCCGGTTGTATGGACCCATGTGGCCAACAACCTAAATATTGGTGTGCACCATCGACTATATACTTTAGGTTTGTTGTGTGGTCATGTGGCAACAATTCATGTGATCGGGGGTTGGGGGCTAACCACCGCCCGGACCCCCCAACTCCTCTGCCAAACATACAACATTTCAACTTTAAATATAAGTGGGGATAGTATAGGTTAAGAATTAACATGTGGGTGGGATTATAGCCTATCCCTTGCCAAGTCATTACCCCTACCCATAGGTCATGGGTTCGACTCCTTTGGAGTTACAAACTTTTTTCCACATGCAAACCAAGCTAGGGTGCCACATGGTGACCGATGGTCGTGCCATGTGGCACCTCTCCATTCGTTGGAGAGAGGACATGCGTCGTCCGATAACTGGTCCACGTGCCTACCAACCAGAACATGCCATGTCATCCTATTCCATGTTAGCCTATACGACCATGCCACGTCATCAAGTACGGGTTGTACAGATTGTACAGTCATCCCCGTGTTTTGCCTATTTGGAAAAATAAACAGAGCATGATATCTCACTCATTTGATGTCTTTTTGAACCCATTCAAGTTGTGTTGGGATTTTGAGGACGAGGCCTACGTACATGTCTATTTTGAATAAATTTCGAGCAATTTGATTTTTGAGCAAAATTTGATCCCCTGGATCACTCCTCCCCATTGGGAAGCTTTTGGACCTCCAAAAGACTACTTTCAGTCTATCTAAATATGAGGGTACAATTCGATCACCTTTAAAACCTTAATCCATAGCCTTTCTTGGATTGGTGCCTTTGAGACCAATACGAAGGTAACCAACATCCCCTCGCTTTTAAGACCTTGTGTTCCTATCAAGGATTGTATCTTCATTCAATTCTGAAAGAAAATATGGCGAGAAATATTTAATTGATGGGATCTGAACATGCTATCCTTCATCATCAATCAAATGAGGCTCATACAATCTCAATTTCTCAACATTAACAACAACATACATATGCATATAAGGAGGAAAATCCAAACGGAAGGCATTGTTACCAATCTTTTAAGTATCTTGAAAGGACAATATCTAAGTGGTTTCAGTTTTTTACCTTCTCCTTCAAGCCTCTCTTTTCTAATGTAAATCCAAACTTCATCTCCAACTTGGAACTTGTGATCAACACGATGCTTGTCATGTCTTTCTTTGTACTTGGCTTGGCTCTTTTCCAACTATTCTTGAACAATTTGATGCACAAAATGAACTTGTTCAATGAACTTCTTGGCCTTTTCAACATCACCATGACCATCAATAGCCACATATTTCTCAAAGATAAAATCTAAAGGAGTCTTTGGTAAATAACCGAAACAAGCCTCAAATGGAGAAGTTTGAGTTGAGGAATGCTTTGCTCGGTTATAAGCATGTTCAATGTAGTGTAAATACTCATCCCAAAGATTAGAATGCTTGCTGCAATATCCACGAAGAAGATGTACTACCATTATATTCACCACCTATGTCTAACCATCTGTTTGTGGATGAAAAGTGGTGCTCTTTTTCAGCTTACTATCCATGAGTTCCAATAAACTTGACCAAAAAATCCCAACAAATTGAGAATCCTGATCATAAATAATGGACTTGGGAAACCCAAAATGAACCCAAAACATTTTGAAAGAACATATGTGTCATTTGTTAAGTTGTAACCTATTTCTTACAAGGCATCAAAATACACATTTTTCTGAAACAATCAACCACAACAAAATTACAATCATGACTCTTTCTTGACATAGGTAGCCCTCCTACAAAATCCATAGAGATGCTTTCCCAAGGACAAGTAGGTATTAGAAGTGGAGTATACAAACCCAACTTTTTGTTTCTAGGATTGCTTGTAGCACATAATGAACATCCTCTTACATATCTTGAAATACTTTCATTCATATTAGGCCAATAGCAATACCTTTTCAAGTTTTTCATTGTTTTGCCTACACCAAAGTGTCCAACAATAAGAGAAGAATGTGATTCTCTTAAGATGTTGACGCTCTCACCCTCTGGAATACAAAGCTTTCCAAGGTAATACAATAACTTATCATGTACATGATAGTCCAATTCTTCAACTTGGTTAGAATGACATAAAGTTGCATAAAATTCTTTAAAATCAAAATCTAAAGCATACTACTCAACATAGCTCTCATGCATGATAGAATTATTCTTAAGAATAATTGAAGCACTAACAATAGGCCTAGAAAGAATATCAGAAAATTTATTAAAAATTATCTTCTTAAACCTGATAACCAAGTGAAATTTTCAAAGAAATCACATCCATCTGAAGTGTCTTTCTTATTGTAGCTTGGTTTGTGATTGTAAGTATTGCAATGGTTGATGATCTGTGTGAATGATAGTTTATTTTCCCAACAAGTGATGTTTCCACTTCTTCACACTTTTTACCAATGCATACAATTCCTTATCATATCTAGGATAGTTAATCAATGCTCCATTAAAAATTTCTGAATGAAAACAAATGGGCTTACTGTGCTATAACAAGACTACTCCCATTGCATAATTGCTTGCATCTATTTGGATCTCGAATGGTTGTCTCAAATCAAGAAGTGCAGGAATTGGGGCTGAACTAATATTTTCCTTCAATTCATCAAAGGCCTTTTGTTGCTTGCCTCCCCATTGAAAAATTTGTTTAGTACTTGTAAATGCATGTAATGGAGCTACAATGGAAGAGAAGTTAGCAATAAACTTCCTCCAATATTGGGCTACTCCCAAAAATCTTCTCACCTCTGTTACAATGTTGGGCTTGGGCCAATCCACAATGACTTTGACCTTGGAAGAATCTATCTTCAATTCTCCTCCTCCCACAATATTCCCCAAGTAAACAAGTGAATTCTTGACAAATTCACACTTAGACATATTCAAGAACAATTTCTCTTTATGCAAGACATATAGTAGATGTTTCTCATGCTTGACATGGTCTTCATGTGACTTTCTAAAAACCAAGATATCATCCAAGTAAACAATCACACAATCATCAAGAAAAGGTCTAAACACATCATTCATAACTCTCATGAATGTAGCAGGAGCATTACAAAGACCAAATGGAATTACCATCCACTCATACAAACCTTGCTTGGTTTTGAAAGTTGTCTTCCATGTGTCTCCCTTAGCAGTCCTAATTTGATGATATCCAGTTCTCAAATCCAACTTAGTAAAATACTTGGCATCCTTTAACTGATCAAGCAAATCATCAATACAAGGAAGAGGATAACTATTCTTTACCGTAATCCTGTTCAAGGCTCTGAAATCAATGCACATGTGCCATGTACCATATTTCTTTGGTACTAAGACAACAAGTGACCCACATGGTGAAGTGCTTGGCCGAATAACACTTTTGTCAAGAAAATCTTGGATTTATTTTTTAATTTCTTCATTATCCATCACTGACATCCTATACATACCAATGTTTGGTAGAGGACAATCCTGTTGCAAAGAAATATCATGTTGGACTCCTCTTTTTGGAGGCAATCCTTTTGGTCTCTGAAACATCTCACCATAAGCATTAACAACCTCATATAAATCATATTTTAGTTTTGAGTCACATCCTTGGAAGGCTTCCTTTTCAACATTCTCTTTTGGTTTTATCATCAAGAGAAAAATATTCTTACTTGCATTCACTAATCTCTTCATTTGTCCAGAATTTACAAGTGACATGTTCATATTCTTTGTATGTGCTCTAACAATGTAATCAACTCCACTTTTAAACAAATGATATTTGTTCTCATGTATATTAAAGAGAGCTCTCCTATCATACAAATATGGACTTCCCAAAACAATACCACATATATCCAATGGATTGACATCAAGCTCTACCTCATCTATAAAGTTTGCAGTAATGGAAAATCTGAGTTTACACCTTCTTGTTACATGCAAGTTTTCATTGTCACATATCCATCCTAAAGGGTATGGTTTTGGATGAGGTATTGTCTCCAAATTTAATTTCTTGATTGTATCTTCATATATGAGGTTTTCTTGTGAACCACTATAAAAAAGTGTGTCTATTTTGGTATGTTTTGAAATCACCCTTATGTGGAAAAACTCTATTCTTTATTTTTCATGTTGAGTTTCATTGATGGTAGAATTTGAAGAACTAGTGTTAGCAATGGATTCCTTACCTTTATATCCCATGGTTGTAATCTTTGTCTCATCACCAGAATCTCAACCCAAATCATGTTGGGTAGTTGCAACAATCTTTGGCTTCCCTTTGTTGTTGAACTTTTTGGGTCTCATCTCAGGATGAAATTTCCAACAATAGTCTTCATCATGGCCATCCTTAGAACAATGCTTGCATGCCAGTTTTTCTCCATCTTTCCTCACTGAAACATTCTTCTTTCCTTTTCCCTTTAACTTTCCCTTTCCTTTATCTCTATTAAAGAAAGGTTTATTGCTGCCCTCTTGAGGAACATTCTTTCCTCTTGCTTCTAAATGAGTAGCCTGCACACATACTTCATCTAGATTTGTAGGGTTAAACATAATTATGGTATGTCTCAAATAACTAGGCAATCCTCCAATGTATTTGATGAAAGTATCTTGTGAAGAAAAATCTACACCCAAAACCAAAGATCTTTTCCTAAACTCTTGAATATAGCTTTGTACATTTTCCCCCTTAGCTTGTCTAAAATTTTGCCAATCCATTATAGTTTTCTGCATGTATGCTAATGGATAAAATTTCCTTCTAATTGCAACAATAAAATCATTCCAAGAGGATAAATATTTACCATGTTTCTTCATGTCCTCTTGAGTTTTGGCTTCCCACCAAATTAATGTTACACCTTCCAATCTAAGAGAGGCAAGTTGAACTTTGGTTTCATCATCTTGGATCCTTTGTATCCTAAAATACACCTCTATTTGACGAACCCAATTTTCCAACCTTTCTTCATTCACCTCTCCATTGTACATAGACAATTCAAATTTAATATCAAGCTTAAGTAAAGGAGTATGTGCTATAGTTTTACCATGTTCCTTTGGAGAAATAGGAGTTAGTTGTGAAATAATAGAGGAAGAAGAAGATGGAGGTGAAGGAGGTGGAGTGCCACCATTCCCTCCATTCCATTTTGAAGTGTTTTCCTCATGGTCTCCATCATCTTTTGGAAGATTAGAACTTTCACCATGCAATCTTGCATTCCTTTCATCAAATAACACTTTCACCATTTCAATCATATCAAACAAGGCTTTCCTGAAAGATTCCTCTTCTGAAGAAAGGTGCTCTTGACTCTCCATATGAGCCATGCTTGGTGAATGTATCCTTGAACCCTCAGGTGAATTTGAAACTCTCCTTCTTGAGAGATGAGAACTTGGCTCCACAAGTTGTCCTTCTCCTCTTGTGAGCTTCAACCTTGCAAGCATAAAAAAACAACACTTGCAAAAACAATCAAACCCTCAAACCTATGCTCTGATACCAACTGATCTGAAATTGAAATGTGTTTGTTTTATTTTAAATTGCAAGTGTAAAAAATGTATGTGTTTGGGTAATTGAATCATGTTACTAACACATAGTTTAATGAGATTTTACTTAATCATGAGCAACATATCAGACATATAAAAACCATAAAAAATAAACACATAACACAACAAATGATAAAGGATTTCATCCCTTTCTTGGGCCACATCTCCTAGTGCAGCTTCCCTTGGACCATTTTAATTATTCTTAAAAAGTTCTTTCACAGTACTTAAAATATAAAATAGATGGCTCCAATGGTTCTAGAATGTCCAAAAACCTCTGTCTAGGCTTTCCTTGCACCTGGTTTGGCCAAAAAATGAAAATGTTACACCTCCTAGAAGTTTTTCCCTTTAAGATTGTTGTACCTTCTCACCCAATTGCACCCCCTATGTGACTAACCCATCCTCTGTGTGTTTTCAGTGCCAAAACCCAACACACACAACAATCCCACAAAACAAGTGGAATTGTAGGACCGTTTTCGCCGACCCCCAATCCCCAGTGGAGAACCCGATCATATGGTCCCATGTGGCCAATGAACTAATTGTTGGCGCATGGCGTCGGGTACCTCCTCCAATCTTGGTGCATGGTCATGTGGTAACAATTCATGTGACTGAGGGTCGGGGGATAACCACCTCCCAAACCCCCCAACTCCTCCACTAAACATACAACATTTCAACTTTAAATATAAGTGGAAATAATATAGGTTAAGAAATAACATGTGGGTGGGTTGGTATCCCTTCCCTTGCCAATTCATTACCCCCAGCCAGAGGTCACGGGTTCGACTTCTGTGGAGTTATAAAAACATTTCCACATGCAAACCAAACTGGGGTGGCACGTGGCAGCCCTTTGCCATGCCACGTGGCACCTCTCCATTTGTTGGAGAGAGGAAACATGTCCTTCAATAAATGGTCCACGTTCCTTCCAACCAGGACATGCCACATCATCCTATGCTACGTCATCATGTACAGACTGTACATACTATACAATCATCCCCTTTTTTTACTTGTTTGGAAAAATGAAAAGAACACGATATCTCAATCATACGACATCCATTTGAATCCGTTCAAGTTTCACTGGCATCGTGAGGATACTTCCTACACACTTGTCTATTTTGAAGATATTTTGATCACTTTGATTTTTGCGCAAAATTTGATCCCCTGGATCAACCACTACCTACAATATGTTGCACAAAAACACAATTGTCATTGATTTTCATATGCAGGATGGGTTTTTGTGCTATCTGATCCATCTCTGAATTCCATCAAGTGAGCAAGCGCATATGAATTGGGAAGCTCACTATAGTCAAATGGAAGGACACTTCAACATAGAAAAGACATTGGTAGTGTTGAAGAAACATTTTTATTGGCTGAAATTTCAAAAGGATTCCTGCATGGCCTGTGCCATTGCCAAATCGACCATTAAGAAAAAATGGCATGTAAACCCCTCGTCCTACTCCCGACAGGCCCTGGGAATCCATATCGATGGACTAGATGTCAAGCCTTCCTTCCACCAAGCAGGGAAATGATTTATTTTTTTTGGTTGTTGATCGATTTTCCAAGATGGTGATTGTGGTCACCTGTAAGAAGAGCATCAAAACAAAGTCCATTGCCAAGATATTCTTAGAACAAGTGTGGGTACATTTTGGGATACCAAAATCCACCATCTTAGATCATGATAGTCGGTTCCTCGACACATTCTAGTCAAGCCTCTGGTCACAACTGGACACCAAGATCATCAAATCCATGACCTTCCACCCCCAAAAGGATGACCAAACCGAGGTCGTGAACTAGATGATCATGCATATCTTGCGCATGTACAATTCCAAGCATCCACGCACATGAGATGAGAGTCTTCCCTATGTTAATCACAATTACAATCGGACCATACATATCTCAACCAACCACATCTCCTTTCAGGTGGTTTTGGGATGTCAACCATTGTCCCATGGATGTTGCACTACCCTTTATGTCCACACATGCATAATCATCCCATGCACAAACTAAAGCCAACAAAGCCACTCATTCCATTGAACGAATCTAGCACATCCACCAACATGTTCAATATATTTTGCAGAAGTCTAATGCCAAGTACAAGCAACCCCATGATCCACACCGAGTACCACACAAGTTTTAGGTGGGAGATAAATTTTGGTTGCACTTGCAGGAAGAACGCCTTACAAGACCCCGTCAAAAGATTTGTCCACTCTGCTATGGACCTTACAACATCACCAAGGTTGTGGGTGACAATTATTTTGAGCTCAACATTCCCCCCTTCCTTGTCCTGCACCCAATGTTTAATCTGGACCTCCTTCGACCATACTTTCCACCCTTATTGGACACCTCAGAGATAGCATAACACTTGACACCAACATAGCTCAACCTTGACTTCATGGAACATGCATCCACTAATAAAATAGTGGATATAAAGGTAAAAAAACTCACCAAAAAAATATTCAACTTCATTGGGTTGTCAAAGTGGGGCAACTATTGCACCAAGGAAAGTGGCTCACCCGGGGCCAGATTCATCAGAAATTTCCTCATCCGATGGGGGAGCTCAACACAATGGATACCATTGCTTCCAAAGGATGGAGGATTGATCCAGTTGGATATCGGTGGCCACCCACCTCTTTTATCTAGCTCACATACAACTTTCATCTTCACAATTACAACTTTCATCTTGGTAGTTTTTTCTAGCTTTTCATTCCCTAAACTTCCAGGGTTGTTTGAAGCCCTAAACAATGTTTTTTGGGCCCACCACAGTCACACTATAAACAGATTCTGAGTGTGACAACATAATGTGTATTCCTTGAATAGGCCTTTCCAATAGGCTATTGTGTGCATAAAACGAAGATCACATGCAAATGTTACAAGCCTGGGAAGTTGATGTACCAACTTACCCCATCGGGGCCCACACAACTTTTGGTGTTTCATCTCCTAGGGTTAGGTTTTTGGATGTCTAGGATTTTTAGTTTACTTTTTGATGCTAAAAGGGACCAGAGGTCTCACTGTAAGGTGCCCAGACAAGTGTGTGTAGCCTCCACATATCTTCTAAGA
The DNA here is from genome assembly GCA_010110895.2 of Picea sitchensis. Lineage (NCBI taxonomy): Eukaryota > Viridiplantae > Streptophyta > Pinopsida > Pinales > Pinaceae > Picea > Picea sitchensis. Next base: position 137,832 of record SNQJ01S0009788.1, read on the forward strand.
GATTAGCTACCACCATTCGAGCAAGATTGTTTTCATTTTTCATTTTACAGTTTCAACAGATTTCTTTATTGAATAGAAGTTAAGTTCCATTGTATCTCTGTGTATATATGTATTAATGTTATAGATCTGTGTTTCATTTCGTTTTGCTCATAAATATGGATCATCATTGCTTTGAATATGAGATACCTCAAAACCTATTATCTCAATGTTGTGCATTCAATGATAAGATTATTCCAACCTATGGTTATACCTATTCAAGCACAAAATTCAAGTTCATATCAATTTATCATTTGAACTCAATTAGGGGATAAGGCTACCCAAATCCATTTAACCATAAACTATGTTTCTGATGGTCCATATGAAATGATGTATACTTAGCTTAGGTTAGGTGATCCATATGCATGTTGATGTTTTTCCTTTGCAGTGGATTTTGGAGACCCAAAACCTAATTTTGGATTTCGATGCCTAATCGCTTCATCTTGGCCTTAAAAAATACAACTCATCATATGTGTTTTGAGTTATGTAACTTACTACTTTCCTTAATAGTAAAATAAGTACATAAAAAGAAAATATAACTCCATAGATCACTTGACAATAAGTATTGCATAATAAGGGATTATTTTTTTTACAAATATCAAGAAAATAATAAGGCAAAGGATATGAGTACAAAAAACCATACAACATGGAGATAAGTAACTATAGTTATACCAATATATTCCGAATGATGAGATTAGTAGCTACATGTGTACAAATCTATATCCATGAAAAGATAAGGTAAAAAACTTGTAAAATGAACTAGTAGCACATACCAACTACTAAGTTCATTTATTAGTAATGGGTGAGTTCATGAAAATGGGAAACACTTTTTAGTGAAATGTGGTGATGAAAATTTGACATTTTATATATTTCTAAAATAAAATCCCTCCAAACTCATATAATTGTTGTGAATTTTGACATGTAGTAAAAATACAATTTCTATAGAATTGTGTTGTCTTTCTAGCTATATTTTTTTATGAAAAATATTAATGTCACTAGTTATGTAAAATTTTCATTTAATTAAATTATTATCCTTGCAAATTTTTAGAAAGTCAACAAATGAATTTTGTTCCCATCAACTAATTTAATGTTCAATATATAATTTAAAATAAAAATACACAAAAACCATTTACATTGAGCTTAAAAAATACATCTTATTTAATTTTTTATCATTTTTTAAAAAACTATTTTTTTATTATTTATTTAATCCAACCAATTAATATTTAAATCACACCCTCTTCCATTTTTAAATAATTTTACGACTATGAAAAATATAAAAAAACAAAATAGTATAACTAAGGTATTTAAGTTTTATTAAGATTTGTCAACTATTATAAAAAATATTTATAAAATTGCAAAAATCCAAAAAATAATTTATATTTTTAAATAGATCAAAATAATACATGTTTTATGAGAAAAGATTAAGATATATTTGATAGATCATCTAGGTTTGACACCATACAGATTACTTTAGTATCACCTATTAATAAAGTTTCAAAATCATAATGTTAATTATCATAATCATCAATTATCATATTAAAACTTGTTAAATTAAAGTCTAATTGATAAGACATTTTAATTCATTAACTTAACTTTGTTTTTTAATTTATTTTTATAAATTAATATCTATACATATTAATTAACTAAAATTGAAAACTATTGAGAAAAATATGTACCTAAAATTTTTCATTATATTCATAAAAATATAATATGTTCTCTTACAACATAAATCTTTGAATTCTTATACTATTTAAGACACCATACATAGTAAACACTGAGTTCCAAACTAAAAAAATTACACTATAAACACATGTACTTATATAAATTTAAACACAAAATTTTCATATTATTATTTTCATATCAAAGTTTTTGATAATTACTTAAAATAATTAAGAAAAATGTACTTAAATGTAAATACAAAATTGTTAGTTTTTAATATTGTTATTTGATATTAATTTTTTTCAATATTATTATTTTATATCAATTTTTTTCATAATTATTATTTTTTTCATAATTTTTATATTGTTATTTCATATCAAAAATTTCATGAAACATTTTTGTTCCATGACAATTAAATTAATGTTTATTTTCCATAAAGAATTTACAAAATTGTTAGTTTTTAATATTGTTATTTGATATTATTTTTTTTAATATTATTATTTTATATCAACTTTTTTTCATAATTATTATTATTATTATTTTTTTTTATATTATTATTTCATATAAAAAAAATTTATGAAACATTTTTGTTCCATGACAATTAAATTGATGTTTAATTCCCATAAAGAATTTACAATTTCTCATGGAAGGAGTTTACATAATATAATTACTTATACTAAATGAAATTGTAGTCACGGATTCTATAATGAAATTGCAACAAATAAAATAAAATAAAATAAAATAAAATAATAGAATAGAATAAATAATTCATTAATAGATTTTCATTCATTTTTATATTATTTACAACCTTTAGCTTTCAACTCATGGTTATTTGAATGATATCATTATCCATAGGATGGGTACCTCTATTATACTGCTTTTTATAGGTCACTCTTCATGGAATTATACTGCTTTTTATAGGTCACTCTTCATAGAATATTGTTAAAACTCTTCACATAAATGAATACAATAATTTAACAATTTAACAATAATTTACAATCCTCAGAATCTAAAAATATCTCAAGATCTCGATAGTGTATACAATTTAGAATAACTAGAATAAGTTACGAAGAGTATTATTATATCTTCAATTTATAATTATAAGTCATGGTGGTAACCTTCATGGGCATTCTCTCCTACAAGGTTCACATAATCATTGGGCCTCTAATATAAAACTACTATATGATCATCCCATGATCGTAGCATATCACATAACAATGAACCTATATCAAATAAATAGTAAATCATATGATCATCCCATGATCGTAGCATATCACATAACAATGAACCTATATCAAATAAATAGTAAATCAAAGACTAACATCAAAATTTCATGTCCCATTTATCCAGTAACAAGAAGTAAATTATTAAACACTTCTTAATAACTAGTTTAGAACCACAATTTCATATAAAACATATCAATTGTGTGCATGGAAATACTTCACATATTACAATGTATTCATCGTGCACCATCATTATAGTGAATCATAATCAAAACCAACATGTCACATATGCAGAGAAATCATCCACACATCATAATTATAACCAATGTTAATTGAAACCAAAATGTCATGCAATCATGGAAACAATATTCATATTGCAACCCATATTTCATATAAAAACATATCAATTGTGTGCATGGAAATACTCCACATATTACAATGTATTCATCGTGCACCATCATTATAGTGAATCATAATCAAAACCAACATGTCACATATGCAGAGAAATCATCCACACATCATAATTATAACCAATGTTAATTGAAACCAAAATGTCATGCAATCATGGAAACAATATTCATATTGCAACCCATTTAGAAATTCATCATAAGCATAAAGGTTTCACATGTATAACAAACATAATCAAAACTAATAGTCTTAATGTCTCATATCATTTACTATCTTATCAATATCATAATTGTGAAATATATGTCATCACATACACATCTATCAAACATGTATAACAAACATAATCAAAAGTAATAATTTTAATGTCTCATATCATTTACTATCTCATGAATATCATAATTGTGAAATACATATATCTATGTCATCACATACACATCTACCAAATGAAATATCTAAGAAGAACAATGGAGCATTTCATATACTTCTCCTTCAGGAAATCTTAACACAATGTTAGGTATGCTCAAAATATAAGGACACTCCCAACATATATCCTCCAAACACAGACCCTTTAGTTAAACACAACATAATGGATATACCTTGGTTCATAATCCATTTTATTAGAGGACTATATTTTCATTTCTTAGATATCTATTTAATCAAAGGATAGAGAGAGATAAAATTTTACTTTTATTTAATGTTAAGGAAAGGAAGAAGTGAAATGTAAGGTTTAGCAAGTAATAATTTGATGATTTTGGATTTAAGTAATAGTTCCATATTCATATTACAGAGGGTGAAAACAAGAGAGACTGTGATTCAAGAATTTTCGACCTAGGGTTTGAAGTAGGTTCATGGTGTGGAATGAAGGAAGAGGTGTGGCTCCCTCCCATCGCAATTCCCCGATGAGAGAGGGGCTCATATCTAAAGGAAATGAAAAGTAATGAGTGAATCAAAACCAGTCTAAGGAGAAAACCTATGGAGCAGGAGGGGAAATAAATCTAGACAAACCAACTCAACAAGTCGATCTACATCAAAATGTGGAGGAAAAAAACAACAATGTGGGGATTGATCCGATGCATACCAAAAATGAAGGAAAATCCCACATACGAGATGACTTTGAAGAGAATAATATAATACATACAACATATGCAGGATCATGCCATCGTCAGAACATTCATGGGTATATGGCCTACTAAAAAAGCGTTCATCTGGTGGATCAATACACGTTGGAAGCCAAAGGGTCAAATAGATTTAAAGTTAGGCTCCAATGGGTTCTTCACAATGATCTTCACTAACGTAGAAGACAGATATGGGGTCTTTGAAAATGGGCCTTACATTTTCATCTCTATGGGATTATACCTACAACAATGGATAGATAAATTCATCACAAAAAATAAATAATTCACAACTTCCCCTGTCTGAATCAGGATATATTCTCTACCATAGGAATTCTAGGATGCATAAATGTTATAAGGAATAGGAAATGTGTGTGGATCCTCTGTGAAAATATTAGAGGTAATAAATAATTTTCTCTACATTTCATATTCATGCCTCTGTGTACATGAATTTATCAAAAGTAATTATGGAATCAATAGGCCCATCCTATGAAGACATAGAATGGATACAAACAATCAATTATGAGCATGTTCCCTTTCACTGCATGAAATTGCACGAACATGGTCACCTATTTAGGGATTGTGCCTTAAATATCCAACAACAACAAGCGAGAAAACAAGCCCCAAAAGACTCAAAAGATTTTGAAAGGGTTACATAAAGAACAAAACCTCACAAAAGACCTATAGTGCCCCAAGCCTAAAAGTAAATAAAAAAAAGCAATAGTTTTGATATCTTATCTCAAAACCTAGAAGAAACCAGTAGCAATCCAAGTGAAGAAAACCGACAAAAAACACCCCAATTAGAGGAACAAAACCCAAAAAAAGAACCATAGGATCATATCATGGAAACAAGCTCAAGGTACAAGGTACAACTCAAGGGAAACTGTCATGTTGGTCACCACTTTCACCTGAGTAACATATCCTGTTCACTTTAGGCCAACTCTCCTACGACTGAGTGGGGGTATCCATAATAGGAATTCCAAGACCAATGAAGCACAAGGTTATGTAGAAAATGGCCTTAGTAAAATGGATTTCTTAGGATTTCAATTTTTTATAATAAGTGATGGAAGGAGATGGAGATTAGTGTAAAGTCCAATTAGGGAAATTGAGTCAAAGTGAATCAAATGACAATGATGTTAAGAAGAAAATCCTCAAAGGATTTGGCTTATTTCCTTCAAGGATTAGGGATTTGGGATTAGAACCAAGAGGAAGATTAATACAGACCCAATCAAGATCAACAATGAATATCAAGGTCTACAAGAAGGGAACCTTAATGGAAAAACATTCACCAACTAGATCAATAGTGATTTTATGAATTTACTTATTACTTCTTGCAAGGGAACCAAAAGGAATATCAAAGCAAAGAAAAAAATAATCATCAAAGAAGAAAAGGAAGATGAAAGGAGAAACCCTAGAAGATCTTCCTTCCAAGTGGAATACTCACCCATCGAAGGATTTTAGAAGACTTGACCATTTCACCATTAATCATTATGCATCAAATAAAACCAAGATAGAGAAGATTCAATAATTGAAAACATTCATCCACAAATAAAGTACCCTTTACACCATAAATGATCTAAGAAAAGACATGTCAATTAATATCCAAAGAGTGAGCCCCAAAAATCCAACCATGAGTACAAATGAGGAAGTGCATCTCTTTAAATATAGAGTGATTCTATACTTCCTTTAAAACAATGGAATATTATGTCATGTGATTTCTTAGATCTAGGCCTAGGAAAAGTAAATTAGCATTCCCCTCTAACTAATTAGTTTAAAACAACATTAAACTAAGGTAGTCAAGCCACATGTATAATGATCAAGGTGACATAACACCCCAAGAGAAGGACGTCCCTGCCAAATAAGGAATGAAGTGGCTCCAAGATGCAAAGTTTCCCTCCAAAGGTCACCCCAAAGTGTATAGATTCTCCATAAATGCCCCAAAGTCAAATGGAATAGTTATGAGTTTCTTTATTTGTGGATGTACAACCCTCCTAGGTGAAAAATTCCCTCAAATTCATGACATAAAACCCTCCAAAAGGGGGTGTTTATCCCAAAAAACTCCATAAGCTATGTGTAAAACCTTCAAGTGAATGGTATAAGCCAAAATCATAGTGAAGTGGTCCTCCAAGCAAGAAATGTTCCAACATATAGCCTCAAAATATGTTATAATAAGTGATGGAAGGAGATGGATATTAGTGTAAAGTCTAATTAGGGAAATTGAGTCAAAGTAATCAAATGACAATGATGTTAAGAAGAAAATCCTCCAAGGACTTGACTTATTTCCTTCAAGGATTAGGGATTTGAGATTACAACCAAGAGGAAGATCAATTCAAACCTAATCAAGATAAAAAATGAATATCAAGGTCTACAGGAAGGGAACCTTAATGGAAAAACCTTCACCAACTAGATCAATCATGATTTAATGAATTTACTTATTACTTCTTGCAAGGGAACCAAAAGGAATATCAAACCAAAGAAAAAAATAATCACCAAAGAAACAAAGAAATATGAAAGGAGAAACCCTAGAACATATTCCTTCCAAGTGGAAGACTTACCCATCGAAGGCTTGTATAAAATTGGACCATTTGACCATTAATCATTATGCACGAAATAAAACCAAGATACAGAAGATTCAATAATTGAAAACATTCATCCACAAATAAAGTACCCTTTACACCATAAATTCTCTAAGAAAATATATGTCAATTAATATTCAAAGAGTGAGAGCCCCAAAAATCCAACCACGAGTACAAATGAGTAAGTGCATCTCTTTAATTATAGAGTGATTCTATACTTCCTTTAAAATAGTGGAATATTATATCATGTGATTTCTTAGATCTAGGCCTAGGAAAAGTGAAATAACATTACCCTCTAACCAATTAGTTTAAAACAACATTAAACTAAGGTATTCAAGCCACATGTATAATGATCAAGGTGACATAACAAACCAAGAGAAGGACGTCCCTACCATACACAGAATGAAGTGGCCCCAAGATGCAAAGTTGTCCTCTAAATGTTGTCCCAAAGTGTATATATTCTCCATAAATGCCCTAAATTCAAATGGAATAGTTATGAGCTTCTTTATTTGTGGATGTACAACCCTCCTAGGTGAAGAATGCCATCAAATTCATGGCAGAAAACACTCCAAGGGGGTTGTTGCTCCAAAACAACTTCATAATCTATGTGTAAAACCTTCAAATAAATGGTATAATCCAAAAATCATAGTGAAGTGTTCCTCCAAGAAAGAAATGTTCCAACATCTAGCCTCCAAAGATGGGATGAAATCATGAAAAGAGTGAACTAACCCCGAGAAGTGGAGAACTCTTCTAACCATGCTCATAAGTCCTCAAATATGTCTCTAAGGCATGCCCATGTCTATATCTCAAGAAAGGACACCTCCATGAAGCATGGAAGTGGCCTTCCAAGTCAAATGGGTCATAAAACCCCCAATAGATAGTATGACATCCAAATGAGTGGGTCGACCCTCAAATGAAGTGTAAAATGGACCAAAAAGTCATGAAATGAGAGGGTCTTATGAAATTTTCAATGTGGCTTGGAATGAAGAGGTCCATGCAAGTAAAAATACAAGTAAAAATATCCTAAAATTGTTTTTACCGATGCCTTGGGAATCCTGACCTACCTCATGATACATGAATTGCAATGGGAACCGTGAAGATGACCAAAAACTAAATGCATCCAATTATGTTTTCAAACCTTAAATGGGGTTTCAAAGAAGGGAACACACATCATTACATCAAATGACCAACAACTCTGCCATGAAATCCTCTCTCAACGTGCATAAAAATGTGTAGGTATCCCAATTGTTTGAAGCTAAACAATACAAGGGTTAGTGAAGAAAATCACTAGAGTTACCCTCTGCCAAAATGAGGGGTAATACTCAATATTGATATTGACCTTGATATCATCCATGCCTTCGACAAACAATTAGTACAATACAATATTGATTTATGAGACACTAATATGATATCATTTGTTATATGTATCAATGTTGATAACATACATGATATGGGCACTCATTTGCCTCTAGGTTTGTATTTACAAAGTTATAAAGATGGTTGATTTTTGGCGATGAATGGCATTCACTCTTCATTCACTGGTATCATTCTTGGTACCACCCGGTTTCCATTTAGTGAATTTGTGACATAGCATGTGCATTTGTGGAATATTATAGAATACCTTTAATTTCACTGGATATTGACAAATACTTTCCAAAATTCTTTTTTTAAACCCTACTACCTCTTTTTATATACCTCAATACCTATAAATACCCTCATATCCCGCATTCCAACCACATTTATGAATGACCATGATAAAATTTTCCTTAACAAGGTGACGCCCCCTCCATGGTATCAACACACTATCTCACCTATCCATTACACATAATCAATTACCAAACTTAACATATTACTTGGTTTTCTTTCTAAATAGGTTCGATATTTAACCCTCATTTATATGTAGTTTAACTCTCATTTCATATTGTTTTTTTTACAGGAACGATTATTGGATTATATTAGAAACTTGGCATGAATGCCTCAATTTGGAATATAAAATTTGGGATCAAAGCCCAGAGCACCTCTCCAACTAGGAGAATCATGGTGCTTATGCTAATGTTCTAGATCTTCTTACATGCAACAATGGAATCCATTTCTGTGATTTGCCCAACCTTGTGAATACAAACAAATTGCTTCAATAAAATGCAATAGAACATGACAGATAGAGGGTTAAGGAATTGGATCCCAAGATTCATCTCTGTCTCTTAGAATGGACCCAACAGATAGGAGGACTGCCTTATTTTCTTCTAAATCTGCATCCTTATTGTTCGTTCTCAGCACATGGCAGAATTTCAAATTCTGAAAGGATTTTGCCAAAACTTTGATTCTAGAGAGCAGCCTTGCAAATCTTAAATCTAACGGAGAATAATTGATCATTATGGTTTTGATGATGGCTTGTGAATCCCCAAATACATTTACCTCACTGATGCCCAAGTCTTTGAGATACTTGAGACCTTGGAAGAGAGCCATCGCTTCATCTTGGATGCTGGAAGTATGGCACAGGCCCAAGGCGAAGCTCTGAATCATTCTGCCTTCTAAATTCTTTATGACTCCTCTTGCGTTGGCTTTTCCTTGATTGCCTTTGGCTGCCCCATCAAAGAAGAGAGAGTGTCTTGATTGCTTGGAGATCCAGTCATAGAAATCTTTCTCATTTTCTCTTATTTTCCACTCTTTGGCAGGAATGATGGTATTTACAGATTTTTGGAATTGAAGATCAAATGAGGCACCCTAATCAATGTCTTGCTTGCATAAGTTTGAGTCATCCATTTGATCTCCTAGGCATTCTTTCAGTTGCCATTTTATCTTGATCACAACAAACTTAGCATCCTGTTCTTTATTTCTGAAGATCCTTTTATTCCTCTCAAGCCAAATTTTCCAGCTAATGATTTTTGGAAGGGAGGTTCAGGCAGCTTTGATTATTTTGTTTTTTGGAAAGGGGCCAGGATATCTGGGCAACCAATTTGCAAACAACTCAGAAGTGGAGTTGAGGAATACAAAGTTGGATCTCCAAGTGCCTAAGAGCTCATGCCAGATTTGTGATGCAAATTTGCACTCCAACACAAGATGGCAGACGCACTCAATGTTTTCTCTGCACAAAATGCACCTAGAAGGACCATAAATTCCCCTCTTCTGCAATCTTTCATCTGTCAAAATTTTGCTATGACACAGTAGCCAACAAAAGAAGTTGACTTTCGCGATGAAGGAGTGGTTCCAGATCCCCTTCCAAAGTGCTGGATTCGGAGGAACGTAAGGCTGATCCAACAGCTTAGCGTAACTCTACACCATAGAGAAGCCACCATCCATCAAACCCTAGTCACGAGTGTCCTTCCTCCTCGTGTGAATGGGAGCCATGCCATGCAATAGGGAAAAAAACAACTCTCATTTCATATTATTATACATATAAGAGGACCTATTTAACGCTCATTTTAGATGTAGTTTAACTCTCATTTCATATTGTTATACATATAGGAGGTTTAAATTATGACTAAATATTTAAATCAAATCATGAAAAATTTACATAAGGTTAATTTATATGGTAGTGTAAATGATAATACTCGATCAACATTATTTTTTATTAATAATAAATAATTGATATTTAATTTTGTTTTTCTTAAATTAAATGTTAATTGAAAAAAATCAATTCTTAACATCTTGTGAAATTTTTAATATATACATTCTCATTTTCTCCATTAGTCTGGAAATCCAAGGCTTCGAAGGCAATTCAATCCAAATTTCGACATGCATGTTATCAACTTAGGTTTATTTCTCATATATTTAACTATCCGTGCCTTTTAATTGGAACATTCTGAATGTTGTTTTAATGTCAGCACGTTGTGGGCTTAAGGCCTTTTTATTTAAATCTGCAAGTTTATATTTGTCCATTTAAAGCACTACAATAGCTAGCCTTGAACTTTAAGCTAAGCGTGCACGGCCCCAAACTCTAATCTCTCTAATCTCTTGTAGTTCAATTTTTTGTTTTTTATTTTCATTTTGTTTTGTTGTAATTGTTATTTCCGTTTGTAATTTTTCATAATGAGTTGTTTAATCTATGCATTTCGTTACACTACTTACTGATTTATTCTATTGTCTAGGATTTGAAGTCAAATGCATGAAAATATTATCATGGATCTCTTTATTGGTCTCCTAATTCAAACATTCGGGATTTTTTTTAACGCCACCAAAGAAAAGTATATTTGGCGTCAATTAGCTTTCAACGTTGAGGTGAACGGTTTACTTAAAGCCTTTGCCTATAAATCTGTGTAGTTTATATTTGTCCGTTTAAAACACTAAAACAATTAGCAAAATGATGGGAAAAATATAGATATGATTAATTTAAGTAATTAAATACATCAATTTAGAATATGATAGGTTTAATTTAAGTAATGCCATAATACATTTATATTATGAGATTATTATATGATTTGCTGCACATATTTTGTTGTTATTATTGATGGTATCATAAATGTCATTTCAAGTGTTTACACATTTAAAATCAGTCTCTTTCATGTGAATCAGGGTTGGGTAATTTGGAATTTTATTTTATTTTACATATTATAAATTCTTTAATTCTATAGGGTTGAGTAATTTGGAATTTTTTATTTTATTTTACATATTATAAAATCTTTAATTTTATATATAGAATTGGATTGGGGTAATATAGAGTTTAATTTTTTTTTTACATATTATAATTTTTTTATAGTAATATAACAATATATATATCATCACAAACACTAAATAGCTGCTGGTGAACGCGGAACAGCTTACTGTTAACCCCTGTGCTAGTAAATATTACTGTGATCAGTAACATTCAATATTTTGATAAATAAAAACTGATGCAAGTTACATACTTTTCGGAGTGAAATTCCTTTAAAATTATAATATCAATAATAAAGTTTCAAAATTTGTTAAAATAAATCTAAAAATGTAAATTTAAGTGTTACTAGGTGTTAATCTTCCTTATTAGTCACCTATTCTAGATCTACTAATTTAGGAAACTGTTACAACAAAAGTCCTCTTATAAATGTAACCTTTGTGAGATTTCATCTCATGCAGATGAGTTTGGATCTCTGTTTTGTTTAATAACTTGGTGTTGGATTTCAATTTGGTACCAGAGCATGCAACCACCATTCTTTTCCTAAATGAAGGAGATTGTTGAAGTTCGTTGGCCTGAAACAATCATGCAATCAAAGAAAGTTCATTGGCCTATGTGGAAGAGATAGTTGGAATGTAAGATTTAGTGCAATTAAAAAGAGTATGCGGACGAGTGAAGAGAAGACCCGACTTATGTGGAGTAGATTCGAGCATCCACCATTGGATTTCTGTGCGACCTGCGTGAAAACGATTTCAGTTTTCTGTGATTGCTGGTTGTTATGTTGTGTTTTTGTGAGTGTTGTTCACTGTCTGACAGAATTTTCCTATGCATAGAGGTGTCATGATTTGTGTTGTATGAAGGATAAACCGCGAATGTATGAACGACATACTGTGAATTTTGCGTTTCCGATATTCCAGAAGGTGCAACATATGTGTTGGCCCGGAAAATTAGTGAAAGCTTCAGAATTATTAGGTTTTTACACGTTAGCATCAGAAGGATCAGCATAGAGTTGTTTGGCGTGAAATACCTGCAGCAAGTAAGCATAGAGGATCCCATAGAAGAGAAGATGTGTCATGTAGAGTGAAGTTGTCATTTAATTCATTACTGAATGATCCTGTATAAGAGAAAGCATCCAACAAGGAAGGTAATATGTTCTTTGTAGTTGTGTTGAGTTTATAAAATGGAAAATTCATTGGCTGATTTGTATCTGAACGAATCAACTCAACTATGTTAGAAAGGAAAAGCTTCATTAATTGGAAGTTTAAACATGCAGACTTTGATGGAAGCATAATGTTTGGATGATATTAACAAGAAGCCAAACCTACAGTCTAGACAAACACAATGGATGGGGAGAAAAGAGAGACCAAGGAAAAAGTACTCTTGAGAATGTCCATCAACGATAACATTTATTTATTTATTTTTTGCAGAAATTTGTTCTTTGTAGTTGTGTTGAGTTTATAAAATGGAAAATTCATGGGCTGATTTGTATCTCAACGAATCAACTCAACTATGTTAGAAAGGAAAAGCTTCATTAATTGGAAGTTTAAACATGCAGACTTTGATGGAAGTATAATGTTTGGATGATATTAACAAGAAGCCAAACCTACAGTCTAGACAAACAGACAAACACAATGGATTGGGAGAAAAGAGAGACCAAGGAAAAAGTACTCTTGAGAATGTCCATCAACGATAACAAATTATTCCACACTCAATAACAAATTATTCCACACTCAAATTAGTAGGAATTGCAATACATATAACAAAACTTGGGACACACTCAAAGGTCTCAAAGGTTTGTATGAAATGACTAATACAAATTTTAAAGAGAAAATCACTCTCAATTAAAATGGATGAAACTGAAAATATTAGTAACTTTCTTTCTAGAATTAAAGAGCTTAAAGATAAGCTTGGTGATATTGGTGAGAATATTTCAAGCATACATCTAGTAACTATAACTTTGAATGGTAAGCCAGATGAATATCAAATGTTTAGTACTGGTATTGCATCTAGAGAGAAATCCCCTACTTCTGACATGTATTTTTGCAAGAGGAAGAATGCAAAAAGAATCTTAACATCATGTCTCGGAGACAAAGGGAAACAACCATACAAAGGAAGGTCATGGGAGATGAACACATGAAAAATGACACATGTAAAATCATAGCAAGGCAGGGCACCACCAAGAAGAGATACCAATGTAGAGAGAAATGATGGATGCTTCTATTGTGGTAACTTTGGTCACTTTGCTAAGGAATATAGGAAGAGGAAATTTGATGAGTCCAAATATAGAAAACATACATGAAACTTTGTTGATAATGATGTAACAGTAAGAGATGATTTCAAAAATCTCAAGTTGTCTATTTCAGATGTTTATTTATCAACATAAATTGATTATTCTTATGCATGGTTTATTGATTATGGTGCTTCAATTCATATGTCATTCAACACAAATTGGTTTGAAACTTATCATGAATTGGTTTGAAACTTATCATGAGATCAATAATGGTTTTAATATCTATCGAGGATATGATAAATCACATAAAATTAATGTTTATGGAGATATTTCTCTGACTTTTCCTAATGGTCAGGAGAAACAAATCTAGAATGTGATGTATGTTTCTAGAATTAAGAAGAAATTAATTTTAGTTTCCACTATTGCATATCAAGATTTAAAAGTTGAATTTGTTAAGTCACAATGTTTTGTGAAGGACATACATGATCACTACAAAGTTTTAGCATCAAGATTCAAATTTGGAGGAATGTACATGCTTGCTGTCGCAAGAAAGAATCATCAACGATTGGCATCGACAACTATGTCATATGAAGAATTATGGAATAAAATGTATGGTCATATTATTCATAATGATTTGAAGTTATATGAGAAGAAAGAAATGGTGGAAGGCCTTCCAAATCTTAAGAATGAACATACAACATGCGAGGGGTGTGTACTAGGTAAACAAGATAGGGGAAAGTTTTCTACACATACAAATCATAGGAAACGAGAAATTCTTAAGCTAGTGGATACATATTTCTGTGGTCCTATGCAAACAAGGTCTCTTGGTGGGGCATATTATTTCCTTATCTTTATTTATGATAGAACTAGACACACTTGGGTTTATTTTATCAAAAAGGAAAGTGAAGTTTTTAGTATTTTAAAGAATTTAAGAATTTGGTGGAAAAGAAAACAGGTAGAGAATACACATAAATGGATTTATTCAAATATTCCAAAGATAACGGAATACAAAAACAATTCTTAGTGCCACGTACTCTTTAGAAGAATGGAGTAGCTGAGAGGAAAAACAAAAGTTTGGTTGAGTGTGATCGGAGCATGATCAAAGGTAAAATATTACTAATGGTTTTCTGGTTGAAGCAATCAATATTGTTGTATACTTGAAAAATAGAGGTAATACAAAGATTTTACAGCATAAAATTCCTTGTGAAGCACTTTATGGCTATAAATCAATAGTAATTTATCTAAGAATTTTCAGAAGAAAAACATTTTATCATGTTCCTAAAGAAGATAGGAGAAATCTTTATGCCAAGGCAATCAAATGCATTTGTGATTGTATTGATAAAAAAACACATAAAATGTATTATCCCAGAACACATAAGGTTTTTGCAATAAGAGAAATATTATTTCATGAACATGAATATGAAGGTAAAAGAAAGGATAGTCATGGTGTATGACATCTTCCTAATGACTAGGATGAAAGTGTCAAAGATGAAGAAGATTTTGAACTCATCAAAGTTAAAGCTTCAACTAGCATGGAGACTTCAAGTAAGCAGAGTTCAATAAGAAGGGATGAATGAACTCCATAGAGTAGAAGAAGAGATGAAATAACTCCACAAAGAAAAATAATGGTTGAAGAAACTCCACAAAGTAGTGTAGCACCAAGGATATCTACATGAAAAAATCATACACCTGTCAAGTGTAAAGACTATGCATTAATGACTCATGTGATGAATGTAGTAGAGGCTTTACATTTTGAGAAAGATAAAGACCATAGATTATTAATGGAAACCATGAAAGAAGAATAAAAATGAAACATGGGAATTAACAAAACTGCCTGAGAATAAAGTCCTTATGGGATCAAAATGGTTGTTCAAGTCTAAATTTAATGTCGATAGTAGTATAGACAAGTGTAAATCTATATTGGTTGCAAAGGGTTATTCACAGAAAGAAGGAATTTATTATGAAGACGCTTTTTCACTTGTAGCTAAAATGAATTCCATTAGATTAATTTTTTCAATGTCTAGTAAGTATAATTGGACATTACATCAGTTAGATGTTAAGTCAAATTTTTTAAATGGAAAATTAAAGGAAGATATTTATCTTATGAAAGAAAATGGGCTTGTAAAGTAGGGTCAAGAAAATATTGTTTGCAGGTTAAAGAAGGCATTGTATGGAGTTAAACAGGTTCCCAAGTCATGATATATGAAAATTGATAATTTATTCTTTCAACAAGGTTTTATTAAAAGTAAAGGTGATCCAAATATTTATATCAAGAAGGATGGAAATGGTCATGTTTCTTTGATTTCTTTATATGTTGATGATATTATCCTAACATAAAATGTTAATGAGTACTGAAGAAATCAAAATATTGTTGTCATAGGAATTTTACATGAAATACCTTTGTTAGTTACATTATTGTTTAGGCCTTGAGTTATGGAGAGAAGATGGTAAGACAATAATCAAACAAATCAAGTATATATCGAAGTTAATTAAGAGGTTTAACATGAGTGAATTTAATCCATTGTCTACTCCATTAGAGAAAAATATTAAGCTCAGAGGTGATGACGAAACAAAATAAATTAATGGAACCTTGCATTGATAGTTTGTGGGAAGTCTGAATTATCCCACTACACGTAGACATATATTACATATTTAGTCAACATACTTAGTCGATTCATGGATAAAAAACACGGAAATCATTTAAAAGAAGCAAAGAGAGTCCTTCCATATTTGAAAGGAAATTTTTATTTTCTTATTGAATATACTCATGATTTAAATGTTAAGATAGTAGGTTATTTAGATTCAGATTTGGAAGAAGATCGTGATGAAAAAAAGTCAACCATGTGCTATGCATTTGAAATTGGATCGTGGATTGTGTCATGGAGTAGCAAGAAGTAGAAACATATTTATTTTTCATCCATAGAAGCTGAGTACAAATCTTTATGTACTTCCACTTGTGGGAAAATTTGGTTAAGGAAGATTTTTGAATATGTAGGAGAACACAAAGTACGAACAATTATCAAATGTGATAACCAAAGTTCCAACAAATTGACAAAAAATCCAGTGTAGCATGCCAGATAAAATAATATTGAGACACATCATCCTTTTGTAAGAGAGAAGATACATTGAAAGGAAAATGATTTGGTATATTGTAATACAAATGATAATACGAAAAACATCTTTACAAAGCCTCTTAGAAAGGAGAAATTTGAAATTTGTAGAGATAAGTTAGCTATTGTAGAAAATGAATTTCTCAATTAAGGGGGAGTGATAGAATAAATCTAAAAATGTATTAGGTGTCACTAGGTGTCAATCTTCTAGATTAGTCAACAAATCTAAATCCACTAATTTAAGAAATTGTTACAAAAAAATTCCTCCTATAAAAATAACATGTTTTGAACAATAATATTCAAGAAGAGTGTTTTATTTTATAACTTGGCATTAGATTTTAATTAAATCTCCAATCACAAAACAAAAACATCTATTAATATTTCCTTCATCGAATGTCAATCCTTATCTCAATTGTTAGTTCAAGATATCCAACAAATATGCATCAAAGTAAACCATTAAGTTAGCTACATACTCGTATGATGCCCCTAACACGTAATCAATTTAAGCTCGAAGTCAATCAATGGCATTCAACTAACACATGTCAATGAGGAAAATCACATGTAACATTTATTTTGGGAAGCATTATTGAGGTAGGTGTGTTATTTTTTATTCTTAGTACAATAATTAATGGTTTGTTTTTCTCATAATTGATAAGGTTGGCAATAGGTCAGGCATCTGTGTTTGAAAAGATCACCTAAAAGAGAGTCAAGTAGAGCATCTATGCGACGACAATGAATAGTTTGGAAGTGAATCTGATCTATTGCATCTCGTCTCATGTCAAAGATAAGCTGCAGATGCTCCTCTTTGAAACAACAAATTATATGCATCTGTATTACTGAAGCTGCATTTGGTTGAGACTCATTGATTGGTTGAACCTCCTCGTCTTTCCCAGTAGTAGGGATCTCTTCTTCGATGGGTCACTTTTCTGTTTCTAGAGTGAAATCACCTTCCGACGAATGTTGTCCACAAGTGTGGGGTGGAATCAATATGTCGAATGATGAGAAAAGGAAAGCGTTTGGAGGTGCCAATGGAGGAGCCCAAGGGAAATCTTCCTCAACATAAGCCATGGATTTATCATCTTCCAACCAATTTTGAACAGAGAAAGGTGAATTATCCAAAGAAGGACTAGTAGGGTGAACATTAGATATGGGAGGTGAAATTGGTGTAGATGAGGGGCCTAGACGATGGTGTCGAGAAACAAAGTTGTAATAGGCCAGCCCCTACTTTGGCTTTCCCCTTTCTCATGGAATTGGGATAGTTGGGAAGAGTTGGAAACCAGAAGGGGGAGAGGACACCCAAAGGAGAAAATACCAAAATGGGAGGGGGGAGCCAAAGTTTGGACCTGAACAAGAACACGAACAAAATAACAATTTCCATTTCTTACCTCCATAATAGATGTTGAATTGAAAATGGAGAGTGTCATTAAGATCTTAAGAGATCTCATTCGACTCATACGAGGACATACATACTTCAACCCTCACTTTGAGTGCACCATTAAAGATTTATTCCAACGTAGGTGCACCACCATTCCCATTGAGTGAATGCTACTCATGTGGGAGAGACTAAGGGAAAGGGTGGTTACTCATGTTATTAACTGCCCAATATGCATGTTCTCCAATTTTCACCCCCATCTAGAGGAGAAAAATCCATGTGTGCAATATCCATACAGTGAAGCAGCAATGGTGGTCTCAGGAGTTGTTGGGCCTCGATCAGGATGTCATCTGCTTAATATGAGACACCTTCATTAACTAGTTTATCAACCACCTTATTTTTTTCTCGTTTCACATGAGAGGGGATGAGGGTGAGAGAAGAACTAAGAAGAGTGCGTAAGGTTTCAAGAGGACTAATAAAGTGCCAACTTGGGGAGACTTTGGTAGGATCTGACCCATTGATGATTTTGGTGGCAAGCGATATAATCACTTGAGAATCCCCTTCTATGATTAAATGATTTAGATTTAGGCTAGTGGCTAATTGTATTCCCCTTATGAAGCCCCGAATCTCTACATAATTATTAGTGTCATGGCCTAAGTTCCCTACTAAAATGTAATTGATTTTCCCTATGTTGTCTTGAAGGACTACTCCAATTCCCGCAGGACCAGGATTTCCCTTCGAAGCACCATCAAAGTTCATTTTAACAACGAATGAAGGGGGGAAATGCCAAGAAGAGGGGTTTGGGGACAGGGAAGTGTGACGAAGGGTATTGTTGGGTGAGGTACAAGGTAGGTTGAGCTTCCAGTTTGAGAGGATGATATTTTCTTTGGGATTGCAAGAGAGGTATTCCTGGGTCCAATGATGAGCGCAAATAGTTTCCTGTACATTTCCAGAAATATTTGACCAAATGTAAGAAGGGGAAGAGGTTTTGGAGTGAAAGATACGTTCATTTCACTCTTTCCAGATCCTCCATAAAATGAAGTATGGAAGTAACTTCCATATTATATTCAAGATTGGATTATTGTAAGTCGTAGCTCCCCATTTCTCGATGGTTTTTATAATGCTATCTCTTTCTATGTTGGTTTTCCTCATGATCTGAGAAGCCTGATCCCATATATCCCCATAGATGGAGCATTGATTGAATAAATTCTCTATTGACTCTTCCTTTTGTTGACATATATGAAAAATTGAGGGCCTAATAAATCCAAGTTTCTTGAGATTGTCCGAGGAAAGGATTCGATTTTGTACCATGAGCCAAAGGAAAGATGAGACCTTCAACCACAATTTTGATCTCCATATAATATGCCAAATATTCTCTTTTGGTTGGATATGGAAATGCTCCTGAAGAATGTAGGATTATTTAATTGTGAACGTAACCAAGGGGAAGTGTCCCCAACCAAGAATATCTGATTCATTTCTCATGCGAATTTTCCTTTGGAAAGAAATAGTATGTTAGGGTTGCAAGTCACAATCTACATGAATATTGAGGTCATGAGGAAGAGTTTTCAAGGTTATCCAAGGGGGATGATGGGAGACACTTAACAAAAAGGTATTCTACCTTGAGGGGTTCTATTTGTTGCATATGATTCTGGAGGGAGCGCATGATGTCCAAGGAATGCAGTGGAGGTAACTATTGCTATGAATATGTCCAAAACAAATCATTATGACCATCATGAATTTCCCAAAATGCGTGCTCTTGAATGAGATTGCGATTGTTCCAGGATACATTCCAAATATTAGAGCCTTGGATCTGATCATTGAATATTATGAGATGTGCCTCATTGGTGTGTAGGGAATATTGTTTCTTCCAAATCTTTGCCCAAAGTTCAGTTGGATACATGAGCCAACGCCACTAGATTTAAACTCCCATAATGTAGTTTAAATGTCCTGGGTCCCTGAGTCCAATTCCTCCAATATATTTTGTCTTACAAACTTTCTCCGAGCCAACCATAGCCCATTTTTTTCTAGGATCATGACCATGCCAGAGGAAGTTTATCTGGATATTTCTAATGGTTTTAATGATAGATTGTGGGGCTAACATATCTGAGAAGAGGTAGGTTGGGATATCTTGAAGGACCGATTTGATGAGAACCAATCTGACTGCAAGGTTGATGGATATAAAATTCTGGTTGTTCATGCAATTAGAGAGAGATAGGAGAAGGGTTTCCCAAGAGAT
Organism: Picea sitchensis; assembly: GCA_010110895.2. NCBI lineage: Eukaryota > Viridiplantae > Streptophyta > Pinopsida > Pinales > Pinaceae > Picea > Picea sitchensis. The sequence goes on from SNQJ01S0009788.1 coordinate 158,382, forward strand.
GTTTCGAGCATCTACGTCAGAGAGGGGAATGCCAAGATAGTTATAAAGAATGGAGCAGGTTGTAGGCCATGTAGACAGAGACCTTGAAGAGATCCATCCTCTATGGAAGCTTTGATATAGTGTCCCAAGCCTTCTGCCAGGATGACAAAGTGAAAGGGGGAAAGAGGGTCCCCTTGATGGATGCCTCTGGAAGGAGAAAACGTTTGGGAGGGTAATCCATTAAATAAAATAGAAAAGAAGGAAGATGAAGTGAGTTTAAAAATACAAAGGATCGAATCCCTGCTAAAGCCAAAAGTTACGAGAAGGGAGTGCCTGTAATTCCAACTAAGGAAATCAAAATCTTTTTAGAGATCTAGCTTGATGAGAATTTTTGGGGTGCGAGTTGATCACTTCATGGACCAATATGACACTATCCAATATTTTATGCCCATTCACATATCTTGACTACTCATTGGAGATGATGAAAGGGTCGATGGGTTTAAGTCAGAGGGAAATAAATTTAGTAATGATTTTGTAGATGACATTTTGTAGTGAAATGGGTCGAAATTTCTTTGGGTGAGTGACTCATTCTTCCTTTGGAATAAGAGTGAGGAAAGCAGCATTGAGAGAAAATAGGACTTGCCCCAAGGTCCTGGACTCATCCACGAGTTGCCAAACCTCTTCCCTTATCATCGACCAACATAAATGAAAGAAATTAGTTGTGAAGTTGTCTGGTCTTGGTTCCTTTCCTAAGGTCATTTCCTTGACATCCTGATCCACCTCTTCCTGCATGATTGGCCTCATTAGGTCTTGGTTTTGTTCAAACATGATGAGGGTTGGTATAGGTTGAATTACTCTATTGGTGGTTGGGGTTATGTTAAAAGGAGAATCTGATAAAATATCTGTCTAGTATCTTACCAACTCAACTTCTAATCCATCATGGTCCAAGATTGGGTTTCCTTGTTCATCTTCAAGCTTTGTGATGTGATTTATGTAGCGTATGTGCACCATGGAGCGATGGAAGAATTTTGTATTCATTTCCCATTATTTAATCCATTGCACTCTAGATTTTTTTTTCCATAGTATTTCCTACTATTTTTGTTGTTCCTCAAGTTGTTTCTTAAGTGTTTCTTCCTCCCGACTTAACACTTTCGTATGACCCTGCAAAATAGTTTCCTGTTGAACTTCTTCCATGCATTGTTCTAAGATTCTTTATGTCTGAAATATGTTTCCAAATACGTTCTTATTCCAGTCTTGAATCTACATCTTGAAATTCTTCATCCTTTGTTGGAATCTTTACATTCGTGAAGCATGTCATATCTCTGCATTCTCCCACCAAGTTTGGGAGAGCTCCGGGAAGTCGAGATGGGTTAGCCATATTTTTTCAAATTGCAAAGGCTTGTATTTAGGTCTAGTTATTATATCAATCCACAACTGTATTGGCCAATGATCGAAGCTCAAATTTGGGAGGATGTTTTCATCTATCGAGGGCCCCTTAAGCATTAGGGTCTCTGAAACTAGAAAGCGATCCAGTCTGCAAGTGATTTGTTGGGAACCATATCAATTTTTGGACTAGGTGAAGGTGCCATTCATGGTTTCTATATCAATTAGATTGAGATGATCAATAAGGTACTAGAACTTACCACTATCCCGATCAAGTTGTCATGTACCTCCTCTATTTTCTTCTAGTGTGAGGATGATGTTGAAGTCTCCTCCTATAATCCATGATTGTTGTCCTATCAGTCCACCAAGAAAGGAGAGACTGTGAAATAGGTCTTTTTTCTGATTATTTTTGGGTGCATAAGCATTTGTGGGGACCCCCTCCTTGCTGGAGCCAATTGCATGATAGTCATGGATGATTTTAATGATGGAAATTTATTTTAAAATGTAGAAACCTTGGGGAATATTACTAATCCTTCATATGCCAACTATAAATGTTTGGCGATTTTTTTGTAAAAATATTCAAATTTCTAAGGATTTTATATAGTTTATATAAAATTTTGACGATTTTTAAGGTAAATAATTTTGACTTTACAATTTGGGCGAATCATTTTTAGAATAGAGAATCTTTTTTTGGGAAAAACCAAGGAAAATTAGCCCATGAGAAAAATTTAGCCCCTAAAATCATCCCTAATGATAATGTACATATATTGTGCTTGTTGTGGAGAATGGTTGATCAATGATTACCATGGTTGGGTTCCAGAGGATTTCCAATCCTCCTGGTGTGCCTTTGGAATATTTGTACATGAATTGAAAGTGTCGCCAACATCTTCTAAAAAATTATTTTGCTGCTTCACCTACACATTTTGTTTTCTGTAAAAAAATAATATCTAGATCCTCTGTCATTATACTATTACGGAGAGTCCTTTGTTTGGATATTCCATTTATACCTCTTACATCCCATGTGATGATATTCATCATGAGGAGTTTGGTGGGGGCGAGAAGAATCCCTCGGTTAAGAGCTAGATCTGTCTCGAGTTAATCGTGAAGTGGCCTACCTCTGCGATCATTTGTTGGGGTGATTTTTTCGGTCGATCATTTTTTTTCTCCTAGGATCTGAGCTTGGATCTGAGATTATTCATAATTTGGAGGTTTCCCCTGTTGAGGAATGTATGAAGACATTGTGGAATTTTCTTAGCTACTCGATCGTGATATATTTTAATTCCTTCTTGTTGAAACAATCCTCTAGTTTTTCCAAGTCTGTGTCTAGGGCAAATTTGTGTCTAGGATAGGGGATTAGGAGGTGGTGATTTTCTCTAAGACTAGGTTGGGAGATTGTTTGGATTTTCCTTTGTCATTGTGATGATGACCTGATTTGTGGGGATTCTCCGCCTCCTCTGCATCTGGTAGATGATTTAATGCATCAAAATAATTACTTGTGGGAATTTTCTTATCTGTCCCCTGACTGGGTTTCTTTGGAGGTTGTTTCCTATAGCTAGTGACTTGTGTGAAGCCATATTTCATTTTTTTCTTCCATTGGTGGTCATGTTGGGGCATTGAGGGGGAAGTCTCTAAAGAGATGTCCATGCTAGTGATATTTTCGATAACGAAAAGGTATGTGTTCATAGTCTATGGTCTAGATGTATTCATCTTGATATTCTATGGTGAATGAGCCAGACAAGGCCTAGGATATGTTCATGTATACACATATCCTAGCATAGGAGGTATATCTCCTATATTTTTTTGCCTCAGAGGATTTCACATATCTTCCTAGGGTGTTGTCTATGACCATTAGGATTTATTCAAGCCAAAACTCTTGGGGAAGGGAGTAGAGTCTGATCCAAACTAGTGCAAAAGAGAAATCATATTTTTTTGGCCTGAAGCAATATGTCCATAATCAGAGATATAGCTTTACAGAATTGAAAAAATATGGGCCAATTTTAAAGAACCGGTCCCTTTCTTCCAGATTGTAAAAAATGGTCATGAAGAATCCTTTCAAGCTGAGTTGGAGATCATATTCCCCTTTTTGGTTCCACCAAGTTTTAATCGAGTGCACTAGATCTCTTTTAGAGGGCCATAACCCTAAAATATTTTCGATTAGCGCATGGTCTTTCATGAAATGAGTGTGTTCCTAGACTCTTGTGGACTTTATCATGTATCTTGGTGCTTTAGTTGCTTGAGGGATGCATTTTCGTGGTTCCCAAGTGAAATTTTCCTTTAGATGGGACTTTTTCGCTTCCACCTCCATATCCTTCCTAGAACTTTGTTCATCCTGTAGGATTTTCCCACAAAGATGAGGTGGTGGCTCAAATGGTGGCCTCATATCCCTCGCTCCTTCCTTCTCATTCCCAACTACATTCTGATATAAGGGGGTCCTCACCCCCCTGGTTCCATGTTGCCCAATCAGTTGTGTTGTTATTTTTGAAACATGTGCCTGCGATCAAAGAGAACTCCTCAATGTTGCAGGGTTAGGTGTGTGTTATCATGCCAACCCTAGCTTTGTCACTTAACCGACCTCATATATCCTTATGTTATTAGTATCGTTCACAATCACTAATAATTTCTTGATTCGAGGAGTCGTTATTAAAAAATTCATCATCTTTCCACTAAAATAAATAACAGTGTATGGAGTGAAAAGAAGCTTCGTTATTTCAGGATCAATAGCCAATCGGGGAATTTAATTTTTTTTCCCAAGAGTGAGGTCCATATGAATGTTTCTGAAAAACAAAGAGAGGTTAGTGAAAATGGGTGCCATATAATCATCAACTCATTTTAAATGTAGTTTAACTCTCATTAAATATTGTTAGACTTATGAAAGTTTAAATATGAAATATTTTTATTTGTATTTTTTTTCATAATAATTTTTTATTATTTTGATTTTGTTATTTTTAAAAAATTAAAAGTTTATTAAAAAATTGTTAACATTTTGTAAACCTTTATAATTTTAATACTTTAATTTTTATTTTTTTTTAAAGTTAAATGTTTATTGAAAAAATTCACTTAACATTTTATAAACATTTATAATTTAAATACTCTAAAAAATTAAAGATTATAGAAAATTTATGTACTGTAATTATATTAATATTTATGATAAGTATAACTTAGTAAATGCTTTCTTAACAATTTTTTAATTAAAACATATTTTTCTAAAAAATACAAAATTTAATGAATTTGTTCATAATTAAGTAATTTACATTTATAATTTAAATACTCTAAAAAATTAAAGATTATAGAAAATTTATGTATTGTAATTATATCAATATTTATGATAAATATAACTTAGTAAATGTTTTCTTAACAATTTTTTAACTAAAACATATTTTTCTAAAAAATACAAAATTTAATGGATTTGTTCATAATTAAGTAATTAACATTTCACATTTTAGAAGTAAGAAATCTTTTCATCCAATTAACATAAACATCTTATAAGAAACATGAAAAATATGTATATGTGGCATTGTCAACGTTGGAACAATTTTATTTGGGATGCTCATTCATATGGCAAGTTCAGTGTTCATTCAATAAAGATTATTAGTTTGCATAATTTTTTTTTATTGTTGTAATTAGAGTTGTTTTAGAAATGAATATTGATGAAATTTTAAGGATTAGGAGAAACAAAGTTCTATCTCATAACACAAAGTAAAACTAAGGATTTTGCAAATTGTCTCTAAGCCATGACATTAGGGATTTATAGAACAATCTCTTATTCAATAGTCTATAACTTATTTATTTTTTATACAATCTCAACATCTCAATATCTAAAAGAACAAACTTTCACTTTTGCTTGGGTTTTTGGTTATTTTTTCCTATACCATAACATTAGGGTTCATTAACCAATTTAATATATCATAATCTATAATTTATTTATTTTTTATACTATCTCAAGATCCAAATGTGAAATAACATTATTGTGTGTAACCAATCTTAAAAAAACAAACTCTTAACTAATTAAAAGATTTAAATTATATTTCAAATCTATATAAATATTAAAAAAACAAACTCTTAGCCCATAAAAAAAAATTTAAATTATATTTAAAAACCATATAAATATTATAAAGCTTAATAATCTTATGTAACAACATATAAGGATTAATAATATTATCTAAAAGCATATATGTTGTTATTATAAATCATAAAAAAAAAACACTCTTAACTAATAAAAATATTTAAGTTATATTTCAAAACCATATATATATTATAAGGCTTAATGATATTCTGTAAAAACATATATAAGGCTTAGTAATATTATCTAAAAGCATATATGTTGTTATTATAAATCTAGACAAGGCTTAATAATATTTTATAATCTCATTTTATTAGAGTATCTATAAGATTGTATGACAAATTATGTCTCGGTACAAATTATGTCTCAAGACAACGTAGATTGAAATGGATATCAGATTTGAAAATAAACCAGAGTTTTTCTAATCCCATTTTTAATATCTTCTCCTCCTTCCATCGTTCAATCGGCTGCGGCTCCTCTCACGTCTGCGATATCGGGGTTTAGGCTTCGACGACGGTAATCCCTATCTCCCTCTTGAGGATACCCATGAGGTTCATATATGTCACGTCCATGATCCCTATCTCTATTCCCGTTCACCGGAGGGCTTCGACTCCTATCTTCGCACCTGTTTAGTCGAGGAGGGCTTCGGCTCCTAATAAATACATAATTAATAGTGTAAGACATATATAGGAAAACCTAGAATTTATGATATTAATTAACCAAAAATGGAAAGGATTTAGAACAAACATACTTAATTAAGAGCAAACAAAAAATAAGAATTCATCAAATGTTATAAAAAAGTTTCAATCACAGATTTTATGATGGAATTACAACTAGCAACAACCATATTTCAACAGACATATTTAAATTAAAGTAGCATTATTTTTCACCTTTTAAAATTAATAGCTTTAATGGAAATATATCAACTACTTTTAGTGTAATTGTAGAGTAAAGTGGTTAACCCAACGATATTGGTTCTGCCGAGAGTAGCAAGAAACAAAAGTCCAGAAGGAGACAACGCATGAGACAAGGTGATCGCCAAGCTTCAATCTCTGATAGAGGAAGCCCTTGACAAGCTGTTTGAGAGAGCAGCTTACAAATGGTATCAGAGCCGTAGAACTTCATTTCGCCCCGGGTATGATATCAGAACTCCATTCTGATAAAAGTTATTCGCTCTATTTTTTCTTGATATCAAAACTTCATTCTAATAAAAGCTATTCGCTCTGTTTTTTCTGTGTGATATATATTCTATGTGTGTGATCTAAGAATCCAGTGCCGTATCAAGAGTCTCGCACCCTTTAAAGGCAGGGTTTCCACTCTTGCGACACACTTCTGAGGCTGTATCAGTAGTCTCGGGCTCTTTAAAGGCATAGTTTCCACTACTGTGACCTCCTGACAAAGTTACTAGTTTCTGCCTGAGCAGTCGACTAGGAGCCTCTCTAATCTTCTTTAGGGAAGACACAAGACTAAACATCCTTCTTTTCTGTGCAGTCATAGTAATCTCTACTATACTTATGGATTCTTCAATCTGTTATCGTTCTGTAAATAATACTGTAGATTGTACTGCATCTACTTTAGAACCTGCATTTTGTTTTATGATTCATTACATGTCGACTATTGAAACACTTGATCCTAGACTGCAAGATATATATAAAGGCATGAGACCTCCTGGCACACCCAAATATGGACTAGGGTATATTGAACAATGTGATTAGGTCATTCCTGATTGCAGATTTTCTAATCCCTTACCAGATGATATGCAAAGACCATCTGCGGATGAAATCCACAAATTTCATTCTATTATGAAAGGATGCCAAAAAGGATCTATTGAAGAAAAATGGATCAAGAAGATGTTACACTCAGATTTTTTTATATTTTAACACAGTCGTGTCAGATAAAGAAAAATTGAGACTTTCCCAAGATTGGCAAAAATACATATCTAACAATAACGTATGGATTTCTTTCTTTGAATGGAAGAAATTAAATCAAAAGGATGTAGTGCAAATGATGGGAGAAACTTCTGAAATTCCTCCCAAACACAAATGGAAAAGTATTGATGGACAAACTGTAGAATCAAATTCTACTTTTCCTCCCTTCAAGGGCATTGTCCTTGAAGATAATAATCGGCAAGTAAAAGCAGTACCTTTGCTTCTTTCTGAGGAAGCTATTCAGCTTTCCGACATTGACAAAAGAGTTCAGTCTGTTTTAGAACAGATCAACTGGACTAATACTGCCTTAAGAGGCATGGCTACCCATAATTTTGTGACCAATGACTATACCAGAAAAGGACAAATTATAGATCTGCAAGTATCCACAAATACTATTGTCCATTATGTAAATCAGATTCAAGAAAAGGTCACAGATGTAAAAGACAAAATGGAATCTGCTTTATGTGAAATATCTTGCAAATCCAGAGAGTCCTTAAGAAATCATGAAGAGCTCATGGAAGGATTGGGACAAGGTTTCTCGAAGATGGGAAAGACATTGATTGAAATTAGACAGAAGGATAGCAATCCTGATAAACCTATCCCTGATCCGTTCATCCTTCCAAACCCTTCTATCTCAATACGGTCTCTTGTATATAAGCCATCTGAGATAGTAATCCAAAAAAGATTCCCTCACCATTTTCCTCCAGAAGAAGACAAACCAGAATCCTCTACAAGAGAACATCTCTCTCTCGTTACTATCCAAAACCCTACATATGAAAACCTTCCACATCATACTAGCATACCAGGAGCTCCAGACTTAATAGGTAAAGGAAGATTGGTTGAGTCACAAACATTTCCTGAAGATTGGTTTCAGGAATGGAACATTAACAGTTTGTTTGTTGCCCAAATCAGACAAATGATAGATAGGATGTATGTCTCTTACAAGATTATGTGCATGAAAGCAAAGACAGAAGTAGAGGCATGCAAATCCATTATTCAATGTTTCACAGGCACTCTCAGCAATTGGTGGGAAGTTATTTCTTCTCCTATTATGATTGCCAAGATGGAAGCTGAGGTTCTTAGAGATGAACAAGGGGACATTGTGTATCATACTGATGGAACTCCCCACAATAATATGATTGGTGCTCTAACCACTGCAATCATTGAGCACTGGTGTGGAACTGAGTCTGAATTAGTTGAAAAACATGAGCTGATTCTCATGAACATGAAATGCAGGAAGATGTCTGAGTATGAAGAATTCCATAAATATTGGACTCAAAGAATATTTGAAGTCCAGGATAGTCAAAATCTTCTGTGGAAGCAGGTATACTTGGCAGCCATACCAAGTAAGTTTGTGGAATATTTGAAGATGCAGGAAGTTTTCAAACTTCCTTATGAAATGTATACATGGGGGGAAATCTATTCTTTAATCACCAAGGCCTTGATTGGACTATGTGTAAATATGAAAGTCCAAAATTCTGTATCCAAACTGTCTTATCTTCCCGACCAGAAATCCATCTGTGAGAAATATGGCCTTTACATCACAGATCCAGTAAGAAAAAAGAGGAAGAAGAAGAAGGAGATTATGAAGGAAAAGAAAAAAGGAAAATACAAATATAAGTACAGGCCTAGAACCCACTATTATGAGCCTTAGGACATAAAATTGAAATTACATTCCTATCAGGCCAAACAACAAATCCAATGCTGGATATGTGGGAAATCTGGACATATTTCACATAACTGTTTAGATAATATAGCCTCTAGAAAATCAAAGGGAAAACTTTCAGAACAAAAAGCTAAAGAGGCTCAAGAAAAGAAACAATTGGCTCTAAGAGTGCATTGTAACAGATGTGGAGCCAATGATCATGAAACCAACCAGTGTCCTTATCACCCTTTCAAAAGAGAAGAAGTTCATCTTCTTCAAGAAGGATGATGTTCAGATTCTGATAGTACTTCTGAGTTTAATTATAGCTCAGAAGAAGAAATATTGATTAATTAAGTTTGCAATTGCAGAAATCCAAATTTATGTTCTTGCCAGAGCGATACAGACAGTTTTGAATCTGAATCAGAACCAGAAATCAAAGGAAAAATAAAAGTCTATATGTTTCACAACACAAGAGATCAAGAAGTACAAATGCTGGCACAAATCAAAGCCTTTCCTGAAGGGGAAATGAAAAACTCACTTCTTGATACTTTTGTGAAAACTGTTAAAACTGAACAAAGGAGCAAGACTATTGAATCTTCTAAAAGAGAACCTTTGTTCATTGATGCCTCTTATAACAGAAATACCAAAACCTTCATCAAATACAACAGAGAGGCAAAATTACAAAAAACTTATGTGATTGATCTAGCCAAAGAAGTACTTCTCTTAAAAAAAGAAGTCTCTAAGTTAAAGGGAAAAATAAGAAAAATAGAAGAAGAAGCTTAATATAGCTTCAAAATTGATTCATGGGCTAGATAGGGGATTATAAAATAAGAGAAAGGTTGGACTCAATCCCTCCTCCAATAGAGGACACTCCTTTTGAGAGTCCTAAGTCAACAGTTCAAGGGCAGATAGCCACTCAAATGCAAGGCCTAACAGCCATGAAAATAATGCCCATCAAATTCCAAAAGTACCAGGTAAGAATCAAGTTAGAAATAAATGGAGAAATCTTTAAGCTGAATGCACTTTTAGATACTAGTTCAAATATGAATCTAGTACATAAAGACTTGATTCCTGCAAAATATTGGCTTCCCGGTAATTATTTTTCTATAGGACTCGGAAATGTAAATACTGATATGAATTTTGAGATTCCTAAAGGCATCCTATTATTTGATTAATACGCCTTGGGAATGAAATATTTGATAACAGAGCTACCAGTAGAGTGTATCCTTGGAACACCATTTTTATCTGAAGTAGAACCACATGGTTCTTATCAAAATTCTTCTGATGAACCAGGTTATTTTATTACCTTGCCCAGTATAGATGGTCATTCGCCCAAAACAAAAGAATTACCTTTTATTTCTAAATCACATGCCCAAATTGCCTATTGTTCTAAAAGCATGATGATTATAAGCACTTGGGATGACTACAAAAATGCTCGATCAACAAACTATCTGGATGACAACACAGAATGAGAAACATACAAAGAAAATTGGGTTCCAAACTGGCAACTCAGATGTTCAGAAGGAATAGAGTTTGGTCTACTGGGATTTTCAAGAAATACCAGTATTCATGTGATACCTCCACAACATATAATTGGACAAATGCACCATGCATCTACAATTTCTACTAGACAAAACATGGTAGATCTCGGTAGAATAAGGTCTGCCAACAGACACAGACTTGGCAACAAACTCCAGCCTGGAATTTTTTCTAGATTAACAGAATGAGAGCTCTGCAATCTTGGCCAAATCAAGATCCACATGAAAGATTATTTGAAATAAATTATTTTCAATACAAAGCTATGTGGTATAATGTCTGTTTATGGACAGATAGGTACAGATATTACTACTGTATGATTAAATTTTATGTGCCTTTTGTTACATTTCCTGAACCTGATTGGCTATCAGATTGGTGGAAGAAATTTGGGCTAAATCCAAGTGGAATTCATCCTGAGGTAACTGAAACTGCCAGGATGTTTTCATTTCCAAACAGGAGACTCCAAACTCTTCATGACATCTATTCTGAGGAAGAATACAAAATGCTCTTCATCAGAGAACGACATCCATGGATTTTTAGAACCAAATATGTTCTGCAACAAGATAAAGACATTGACGAGGACCCTGAATTGTACAGATAAGTGTATACTCAGCACTGGGATCCTTTTTGATTTCGTCACTTCCATGATTATCCAGTGGAATAATAATAAAATTTTCTTACTGTCAGACAGATGGTGACAGTCGGTTTCCGTGGGTTGATGTAACCAACCTCCACAGTGTAATCACATGTATTCATGTCTAAATGGTCGTCAGTGTGCCATTCGGGTTTAGTGGGTTACCGTAATCAACATCCACTTTGTAATTATTGTCCTCTTGTAATAATGAGCATCTTGGAAACTCACAGCACTTCTCCGAATTTTGGCGTGGTTTGACCCACATTTCTAAGATTCTCTTCTTTATGTCATGTCTTGTGTGTCCTCTGCTCGAGAAATCTTGCATGACTACCCCATCAGAGCTATTGTTCTCTTTACTTTCGGTTGATTTAAAATAAATCTTATGATTTGGTAGGAGATTCTTGCATGAATATATCCGCCAAATCCATAAAGCAAGATCTAGTGGTCGACATATGGGACCAATTGTCTATTCGAGTCTTTTCTTCATAATGACTCTCCCTTCACAAATTTGTATAAATGAAGGAGAGAGCTCATTCTCGACAGAGGAACTTTCATAGAGAGTTTGAGTGTTAGTCTGTGTCTTCTAAGCTTCTCTCCTGTCTGAAGCTTTGTGTCATTCTCTGAGTCTGTAAGTAAGTTGTGAGTGTGAACGAATAGGAGCATCCTGCTCTTTCTCTGTGCATCCTGCACAAGTTGTAGTACCCTAGCATGTTTATGCTCTGAATATAATATAAAGAAGTCTTCTGCATATGTGTATCTCTGAAATTTGATTATTGTCTCTGTGTTATGCACTCTTTGTGATTCTTGTTTATTTTCCTGCTATTGCAATCCATGTTTCTTGGTAATGTCTGCCGAAGTTCACTCATCCAAAGATAAGGTTCACTCGTGGTTGGTGTAAAGTGTCTGCCGAGCACTGGTAGTAAGTCCCGCTAGGCAAGGAGGCTACTAAGGGCAGTGGTAGGTGCAGAGAGGTGTTGAAAACCAACTATAGGGTTCAAATAAGGCCGCAAAATCCTGGTGGAGTCCAGGTGGTGGGGTTTGCAAGGGGGCAGAGTAAAGCGGTTAACCTGACGATATTGGTTCTGCCAAGAGTAGCAAGAAACAAAAGTCCAGATGACAGAAGGAGACGACGCATGAGACAAGGTGATCGTCAAGCTTCAATTCTCTGATAGAGGAAGCCCCTGACAAGTTGTTTGAGAGAGCAGCTTACAAATGGTATCAGAGCTATGGAGAGTTAACACACCATTAATTTATTAATACGTAATTAATGTAGTAATTAATTAAAAATATTAATATATCAAATTAGTTGTGTATTAATTAATTATTATACTAATATAATTTATATAAATTAACTTATTAATACATGAATGTAAATAACATTAATAAAATAATGTATTAGTTAATTAATACATTACTAAAATATTAATAAATAATTATATTAATCTAATACATTAATACATTACTAAAATATTAATACATAAATATATCATTCTAATACATTAATAAAGAAATAAAGTAATACATAAATAAATTATCAATGCATTAAAACATT